>PVJI01000938.1:0-27775 GCA_004026765.1 Micronycteris hirsuta | reverse complement strand
GGGTAACTGTCTCCTTTTGTCTTGCTGCTTCTAGGATTCTCTCCTTATTTTTAATCTTGGGTAATGTAATTATGATGTGCCTTGGTGTGTTCCTCTTTGGGTCCAACTTTTTTGGGACTCTCTGAGCTTCCTGGACTTCCTGAAAATCTATTTCCTTCACCAGCTTGGGGAAATTCTCCTTCATTATTTGTTCAAATAAGTTTTCAGTCCCTTGGTCTTCCTTTTCTCCTTCTGGCACCACTATGACTCAGATGTTGGGACGTTTAAAAATGTCCTGGAAGTTCCTAAGCCTTACCTCAGTTTTTTGAATTCTTGTTTCTTCATTCTTTTCTGGTTGGATGTTTTTTTCTTTCTGCTGGTCCACTCTGTTGATTTGAATCACAGCTTCCTTCTCATTTGTTCAAGTAATTACAATAATTTTTCGTCGAATTCTGTGAGCATCCTGATTACCAATGCTTTGAACTGTGCATCTGATAGGTTGGCTATCTCTTCATCACTTAGTTGTATTTTTTCTGGAGCTTTGATGTGTTCTTTCATTTGGGCCACTTTTTTTTTTCTTGGTTTGCCTGTTACTTTAAGGGGCAGAGCCTTAGGTGTTCACCAGGGCTGGGGTAACCCACGTCATTGTGTTGTGATGCTGTCTGTGGGGGCGGGACCTGAGAGAACAATGGTGCTTGCTCTGTTCTCTGCACTTCCCCAGCTACCCACAAGCAAGTTGGGCCCTTCTTTGCTGGCTCCAGGGTGAGTGAGCGTGCCTGCACAGTTCCAAGTCCCTGTGGGTCTCTCCTGTGAGGCCGGGCGTTCCTCCCACTGCCGTCTCAACCCCCACAGGTGTATTCAATCGGTGGTTTGAGGCTTTATTTCCCTGCGTTGGTGGGCCGCAAGGTCTGTTCCACTCCCCAGCTTTTCCTCCCGGTTTCCCGGTTTATCTGCTCGAGAATTAGGGACTGCCCAGTCCACCAGTTTCAGCCCTGGTTTTGCCAAGTGTGCCTGCTGCGTTTTGGCCAGGCGCACCCACCATGGGCCTCTCCCGGCAGCTGGATCATTGCTGGTACCTCCACAAACGGTGTCTTTCCGAGTGCTCTCCACCCGGCTCCGCCCCGCTTACCGGTCTGGATGAACGTGTCTTCTTTAACTCCTTGGTTGTCAGACTTCCACTCAGTTCAGTTTTCTGTCAGATCTGGCTGTTTTTGTTTTTTTAAATTGTTGTTTTTCCTCTTTTGGTTGTGCAAGGAGGCATAGTGTGTCTACCTATGCCTCCAACTTGGCTGGAAGTGTTACAAGAGTTTTTAATGTTAGGGACCTTGAGACAGACAGATTATCCTGGATTATCTGGGTGAGCCCTTAAAAAAGGGAGAAGAGTCAGTGAGAGAGACCTGGCCAAGAAAATACGGAAAAGATGAGGCATGACAAGGGTTCAGTGCTGCTGCTGGCTCTGAACACATAGGGAACCGGTTCAAGGATGAGAAAACAGTCCATCTAACAGCCAGTAAGGAAGTGGGGACATCAGTTCAACAGCTGCATGAACCTGAGGTCGGCCAACAACCTGCAAGGGCCTGGACGCAATTCTCCTCCAGCCCTCCAGAGAGGAGCCAGGGCAGCTGGAGGCATCCTGACCGTGGCCTGCTATGGCCTGTGCTGGGTTTCAGGCCCCAGAGCTCAGATTGGCCTGCGTGCTAAGCTGCTAAATTGTGGTAACTTGTTACTGTGGTGATGGCAAATTGACAGGTAGTGTAAGGTAGAAGAAGGAACTGCCTAAGTCCTCATTTAATGTCACTGAGATTCTTCGAAACTGCAGCTTTAATCGAAACATGGAACAAAATTATTTTTAACCGTAAGCTAATTAATATAAATATGAGTCAAGAACCACGAATGAAATTCTTACAGTATATTTCTGGTCACAAAATCAACACCAAACTTCTAAATAAAGACCCAAAATACTTCTAATATTAAACAACAAAATAGATGTGAGCTGTACAAACATTTATGATGATAAAAACAAGTAAAAGAACAATTTCCCACCTGATGATACCAGTTCAGGGTCACAGGTGGCTGAAGTCTTTCCAGCAGCTCAGGGCACAAGGTGAGACCCACACCGGACAGGACGCCCTTCCATCACAGGGCCACTCCCACCCACACCTACTCGCTCTGACTGGCACAAGTCAGATGCACCAACTACCCCAACACGCCTGTCTCTGGGATGTGGAAGGAAACCGGAGTTCCCGGGGAAAACCCATGCAGACATGGACAGAACGCGCAAACTCCACACACACAGTGGCCTCGGCCAGTAATTGATTTTTTCTCTCATCAACATTAGAATGAAACGACACTGAACAAACTGACGTTATTCAAGGAACTGCTGTATTATGAATCCTGATTCTTTTGGAGACATCAGAAATACACCCACGAAGCAATTTCTTAAGTATGGGGTATGAAGTCCCAGGAACCAGCTTGGAAAAGAGTATCAAAGTATGTTTTCTAGACACAGGCTTCCTGCACTCACCCAGTCATGCCTCCATCTCCTGGCCAGCCAGGTGGGCCCACGTCCCCTTCTCACTGCAGGCCTCGGGGCTGAGCCGTGCGCCACCGCAGACTTGTCTTTCCCGCCAGGTTTTCTCCTTCTTGGGTGGCTGGGAAATGGTTCTAGTGTCATCCCAGGCCATCTAAGCATAGAGGCCTTTTCTTGATCCTATATTTTAATCTTCTCTGTCTTTGACTTTCCTCAAGTACATTGCCTTTGAAAGCCTGGGCTGGCGTAGAGGAAACAACAGTTAGGGTTTTCTTGTTCAACAGGAGAGGCAGGTGGAAAATTTATACATTTATCTTGGTGAGGAAAACTAAATGACACTGAGACTTTTAAAAAACAATTAGCATTTAAAAAAAGGTTTCAAAGCTAATCTCATATCCTCTATATTTTATTATTTGTAAGCCTCAGTTCTACTTATAAAAAAAAACACTACATTTTTCCAATATTAAATATTTATTTCTTTTTACATACAAAAATATTTTACCAGGTGTATGCAATTTCACAGATAGATCATTTCAATAATTTTTGTTTTGGACATCACATGGAAATGTGAAAAAAATTTATAGGGGCAGTTTCTGAAAAATCAGTATTTAATTGTACTACAGGAAAATTTTATTTATACAAGGACAGTTTCTTTTACACAGGAATTAGCAATACAATTATTTGGAAAGCAATAACAATTTTTATTTTTAAATATTTTTCATCAGAAACTTACTTTAGCAGCTTGTTCAGCTTTGATTTTTAGGTTGCTAACAAGATTTTGTCCTCCATTAAAAAAAAATCTACAATCATTTCAGAGAGGTTAAAAAGAGCATGCATTTGTGCTCAAAATAAAGATATACCAAAAGGAAATGGAAGAGAAAAAAAATCCCCCAAAGCAAGGATTTTACAACAAATACTCATCACGGCTTCTAACAGAGCTTAACATATTCTGCAGAAAATGACATTTGTCGCCGAACCCTATTGCTCACTCATCTACAGCAAAATGCAAGATACCACTCCCTAACAATCAATGTTACTGAGGAGACGGGAGCCCTTTTTAGGACAGCACACAGCCAAAGGAAACACTCATTGTGCATTTCCAGCACAGACGGGGACCAGCTAGTCCTCCAGTCTGGATCTGTGTGAAAAGACACGGCATTCCTCACTCGGACCACGTTCACCAGAGCAACCTTTCTGCATTCTAAGCAATGTGACTTACGCTGCTGGCCCCCTCTCCTATTTAAAGAGGAAAACCACTTATTTTAACTGGTAATGACTTCTGGTTTAACGCTGGTACCTTACAGCTGAGGTTTTAATGCTACGCATTTTTCCTCTTCTTCCAAGCTCCCAGGTAACTTTGACTGATATGAGGAGAGCAAAGTTTTGGGTATGGCCTGTCAGATTTATGTGTCTACCCACAGTCTGCTATTTCTGAAGTACAATAAAGACCTCAATTCCCAACTTTTAAAATAAGACCTTTGAGCTCTATGTAGCCTGTTTGGTGGGATTCAAGACAGGTTTACAAGCATTAAGCGATTCCATTTCTCAAGTTATAAGCAGCACTTCTGTTAGCTGTAGATGTGTTCATTCAGTTTGTGCTGGAGATTAGAAAATAGTAAATGCTAGCAGTAAAAAAAAAAAAAGAGAGAGAGAGAGAGTCGCTTCTGACTGACTTTGGTGTGTGGAGGCAGGTTAGACTTACCATCACAGCACTGCACTACCAGCCAGCCAACAGTCATGGGCAATCAGAAAGAGAATGTAAAAAGCATCCCTTAGAGGGCCACCAGAAACAGACACTGTTTAAACTTTATACAATACTATCAGTTGGACAGTATGGGCTGCGGCGATCAATTTCAGTGTTAATAATAGGGCAGGGCAGCTTTACCGGGCAAAGATCAGTGTGTCTGCTGATGCAATAGAGCACTGGATTGCTTACTTACATTTGACCTGTGAGTGGTCTGGTTGGCAGCAAGGACTTGCTAAGGGGTTGGACTTGGAATGGGGTTCAAACTAAAACGGACCATCTGCCCAGGGCCACTAAGAGAGCGGAACAGACCCTCTTCCAGGCTGGACCTGTGTCCTCAGAGCCCAGGATGGAGGTAAGATTCCTGAATGGCGTGCAGCATTTACTGTTACCTCTGAAAGATGTACACTTTAAAACAACTAAAAATAATTAACCTCAGTGTAAGCAAATACAATAAACCGATAAAGTAGCCTAATAAAGACTTTGTAGTTTAGCATTTACCACATCAGAGTTCCAAATTAATTCTTGTAATTTAAGCTGAAGACAAATGTTAAGTTAGCCTTATTTAACAAATGGAATATTAAAACTAAAGAGATATACAAGTTTTACCAAAGGTCACATGGTCAGGGGTCAGAATTATATCTCAGCCAGAATACATACAGTATATCATCTCTAATTTTACCAAAAGGGAGACTATTTTAAAAAAAGTAGTGCAGTGTATTGCAGAAGTGCAAACTATGCTTTAAATTCTTACCTTAGAAACTTGGTATCATCATTTCTTTTACTTTTTGGTGGATTAAGGACTCATTTTTGATTCTATACACTAAATCATTCCATGAACACAGAAAGCAACATGACAAATCATGGGAAATATTTTTTAAATGACTAAAACTTGAAGCTAACAAAAATGCATTTAAAAATAATCTTACCTTAAAAAATTATAGAATTGTTATCTTCCTCAGGAATACAATGTATATTTACATGAAAACTGATATGATGTTCAATTATTAGTCAGTGGTATTCTTAAGTCTGTGAATAATATTCACTTGTACTATATAAAAGAATCCTATCATTTAAAATGCTGAATTTGTCCCAAGAACTTAAAATACATTACAGATGTTATTACATGGATTCTCACAGCACATCCTTTGAAACAAGAGGAGGGCACGTACCATAATCTCTAAGCCTGAACCATGTCACGAATTCATTAGAAGGTTTAAATAAGTATTTCCCAAGAGGTTTTCATCTAGGACTCTCCTTTTTTCCTTAAGGAAATTAAGTTATAATGATAATTTTATGGGTTTAATAGTTCATTTATTTTTCAAAAAGGAGATTAGTATCTGACTCAAGGTAAAAACAAAAGCCCTTTCAAACAATGTGAAAAAAGTTCCAGAATGTTTAAGAATTGGGGAATAATTAAAAATTTTAAAGGTTGAATTAAAAGACATTTAGAAAGCAAAATAAAATTTGAGAACACTAGTTATAATTACATGGGTGAATATATTTAGTTTAATTATTCATGTATTTTGGAAGAATTTTACATATTATACATATAGCTTATATATATATTATATATATGGTGACTCAAACATTTAAAAAATGACCTATTGTCTATATACATAAAATTTCAGGATTGCTTTTTCCATATTTAGTATAAAGGTTCATTACTACAAAATTGCTGGCTCTCTAGCCTGTGATTTCTGGAAATCGGAGTGTTGTTTCAGAAGTTGTAAAAGCACAATATAAGCAGATCATTATTTTGACCAATTTTCAAACTTTAACAATTCAAAATAATTGCACCTAATTCCATGGCTATCCATCTTGAAAATCAACCCCAATCATGATCATGACACTTGTTATACATAAAAAATAAATACCAATTTAATAAATTTTTAAAGTAAAGATCACCTTTTGTTACTGGGATATTATGGTCAAAGCGTCTAGTACCTGGTCATAATCTAAAATGCCACATTATTAGTTTTTTTTTTTTTGCTAGTTTGCATTTCCTCAATTTGTACTAATAATCAATTTTCTCTTTTAAGGAAAACTTGTCCTTATAAGCAATTACAAATAAGTTTTACTAGCTTCGAACCCAGGGTTCAGGTTACTATAGCTGTAGTCACTCTGGGTTTATGATAATGAGTTTTTAGTAAGCTATGTTCAGCAATTGTATAGTTGAAGTTGGCAAAAATAAATTAAGCTTGAAGTATTTGATATCACCCAAGCATCAAATAGAAACTGAGACTGAAAAATCAGGCATGGCTATAATGAAGGTGAAATTCTACTTACTGCCCTTCACATATACGAGGTCTGTCCAGAAGGTATCCAGCCATGGAATATGAAAAATAGAGACATTTACTGAATAAGATACAAGATACAAGAAACACTGTACATAGGGCAATGACGCCTCAGTCCCCTTCAAAGTGGGCACCTTGGGACCTCACACAGTCCTCCCAGTTGCCATCAGCTGCCCCATAATATTTTCCTGAATCTTATCCATGGTCTGAAATCTTTTCCCTTTCAAAGGTGATTTTAGTTTTGGGAAAAGCCAATAGTCGCAGGGCGCCAAATCTGGGCTTTAGGGTGGCTGAGTCACTTTGGTGATTTGATGTTTCATCCAAAATCTCTGCATGAGACATGATGTGTGAGTGGCTGTGCTGTTGTGATGAAGCTGCCAATCAGCAGTTGCCCATAGCTGCGGCCTTCTGAATCATCCGAATAGTTTCTGTGGAGGAATGTTCAAACTTAACGCAAAATTTGATGCAGGCTCGTTGTTCTACTTGCTCATTTTGAATGTGGCAGCACACAGCACACAGCACACATGCTCGCTCAACAGCATCCACTGCCCCCACTGACTGTTACAGTGAAGCTGACATTGTTCCTCATGCGCATTCCCGTCTGCTCTCCTTGGCTGCCAGGTTACATCAATGTTGCACAAACCGTTCTCATTAGATTAACAGCGGCTGGACTTTTTCCGGACAGACCTGGTATTCCACTAGTTAAGGTTAAATTACTTACCCAGAGATATCACCTCTGGGTACTTGTACATTTGAAAAAAAAAATATATATATATTTTTAGTTTTATATAAATAGTCATGCCCTGAATGCTGAATGCAGATACTCACCTGCCCACAAGGAATGGCACATCATGTTTCCCAAAAGCAAAAGCACGTGTGTGTGTGTACTGTAACTACTGTCAATTGCTAAACGTCACTTTAAACCATGCTCTCGTCGGCGAAGCTGACTACCTCAGCCCTCTCCCGCAACAGGAGCCCTTGCCGACGCTGTGCTCTCCCTGCCGTGGGAGGGTCCTGGGGCCGCTGGACTCCTTGACCAGCAGAGCTCTGCTGGTTCCTGCAGATGCAGACGGGACTTGAGTTTCAAGTTCAATGACCATTTATGGAGATACAATGAACTTTTCTAAATGTATTTTCTTCAGTTCTGGCATCTAGTCTGAAATGAACTTAACTACATCATTTTATTTCATATTAGGAGGGGATCTAGTATGTATTAACTAAGTAGTTAGTGATGAGTACCACTTATAATAGAAATAACTCCTTTATGTATTGACTGTTTTCTAAATAATATGCATTTTTATGCCACATGATACAGCTAAAAATACATATGATGTAAAAATCATCTCTATTTGCCAAGATGGTTGAAATAATTTGTGGATAAACTGTTTGTCCCGCTACAAGAATCCCAAAGTTGTTCAAAGATGAAGGCACGCCAGCAAATGTGGAAATGAAATTTCTCAACACTTACAATGTGCTGAAACACTAAGTCACAGGACATCACCTCAGCACTGTGCTTTGGCTCACGGCGCTCTGAGAAGCCAACACTGTGATGTAAATATATGAGGTTTAAAAGGTACTGAAGTTATTAAAAGAGTGTGATCCATTTTGCCACCAATTTCCTACCCTAGGACAAAGAACGAGAATTTGTGTTCTGGATATGAAATCTGGAATTAAAAAATACCTATGGACTTTCAATCTTAACAATCCAGCAGCTTGAGAGTTTTGTTTCATTGTGAAAAGATTTAAAACAAAGTATGTTTACTACTCACTGCCAGGCGTTTCTGCCCCCCAACCCCCAGCCCCGCGGCTGGCATTCCCTGTGACAGCTCTGGGGAGGGAAAAACAAGTCCAGCAGCCAGGTGTCTGGTGCCGGCCACCTGACAGAGACAATCACCAACGTTTAAGCACCAAGCCCTCTCAATGTGAGTACTGTTCATGTGAAAAGCTCTAGTAGCAATATAAACTATGGCTGACTTAGTTTAATGACGAGCTGCATCTGAGCACATTTTAGCAAGAATTTAGACCAAGAATCCTAAAGGAAGGTATCAGCTAAGGTGAATTTTGGAAATGTGTACCTATTAATGCATCTAAAGAACTGTTTTCCTAATCACTAAACAAAAAAGTGCATTTCCTTACAGAAATGTAAAAAAACAATATGATTTAATATATATTATATAATACATACCATGTACATATTATATAATGTATATGTTATATATAGATAAAACAGCTGACAGTTACTTCCAAATTTTAAAAATCATTCAGTGGATTGGGTTCTCAGCACAATGAATCCAACAAATACCTTAATGATCACATCATATTTCAAAAAGCACACTGATTATTAACCAACCCCTTCAAACTGCAAACTTAGAGGCATTTTTAAGCATCACAGAAATATGCAGAAGCAGAATACAGTTGCTGACCATATCCTAATAAAAAACTGTCTAAAGAAGTACGTTCATTTTTATCAGTTAAATTTTTCCCTGTGAAAGTACGTCAACTGCGCCATTTTGCTGTAGGGCTTTATAGAAGGCACTCTCTGAGCCCACCCTGCCTTGCTTGCTGTGTACATGTTAACTCAGTATCAGCCTGTCTTTGCAACAAATGAGAGTGCAAGGTATTGCTCTTCCTTTTTTCACTAAAGTTAGAAACAAAGGGAAAAAACACCAACATGTCTGTATAAATCAGAATGGATAGCCATACACCTCTGACATAACACAACTATGTAGCATTGAGCAGACTTTCGATGTCAGATCTGGATGGTAAAAGACTCGCTGTAGCACTGACATCGAAGTTCTGCTTCTGTAAGAAATTTTATTAGGAAAGAAAGCCAATAACTATTTTCTCCCTTCACTAGTTAAATATGGGACTAAATGACAACTTTACAAAACTATTTCAAGTATTTATCATCACAGTGAAAATGTGAGACCAATGTTCGAATGAATGAGTTGAAAATTCCTGATGAAAAAGGCAAGGGTATTAAATCAAAACATACAAAATGCTTCAACGCATTTCTTTATGTGGTATGAATAGATTGTCCATAAAAAGTTAGAAAAATTAAGATAAATTATATATTAGTACACCTTCCCAACCACATTTTCTATAAAAATTCAGAATAGTGTACTTGTATTTCAATCTACACAGTAAAAATGCCTGGACTTGGCAGGTATCTTCTATCTGTGCACATATTTTCTCAGTAGAAGGTTTAATTGTTGTAATCATTTTCTAAAACTTGTATTCTAATTGTGAACCTTATTGAGTCATCAGTAGACCCAGCTGATGGGGACCCACTGGGGCTCCATCCTCAGTTTCTCTATGGCAGTTTGTAGCTTTTCGAAGGCTTTGTCCAGATTGTCGTTTACAATGATCAAATCAAAATAGTGGTTGTACGCTCTCTGAATCCGTGCACTTTCGTCCACTGTTTTCTTCAAGTCAGAGTCCTGTGGAAGAGTTTGAAAAGGAAATGTTTTTATTATAAGGTATATTTACCTGCTCAAACACCAACTTAAAGTGAACATAAAAAATAAGTATGTTGGATAATTTTTTATTGTGATTCTGATATTAATTCTCAAAATCAAATCTATATAGAGTGTTAAAAAAGATACTACCACCTGTTCCTGTACTTATCTTTCCAACTGTGCTCATGTTTGCATTTATGAGAATTCTTTATCTTCTGTTGCTCTGATATTAGGGTAAGATTCCTAATTGAAAGGCTGCTGACAATAACCTTAGGGTAAAATCTAAGATAACAGATTTTTATTTTATGGACTCTAGATCATGGAACCCAATTTCTAGTGGCTATTAAGCTCCAAGCCACATTTACTAACTATCTCTAAGAAAGAGAATCTTACAAATGTGTTTTGAAGACTAATTTTTCATTTATTTATTTTTTAGCTAGCATTATTTATATTTCATAAAATATTTCTAGTCGTTTTGGAATGATGTGGGGAATGCATAACTAATGGGTTTTGCAAGTAAAGCTTTTCATTAAATTACAAGTGTTTTGAAATTTCACAAGAATTCTACAGGTTATTCAAATATTTATTTTATTTAAAGATTAAAAAAATTCTCATCTGAGGATATGTTCATTGATTTAGAGAGAGAAGAGTTAGGGGAGAGAAACATCTATGTGAGAGAGAAACACTGATTGGTTGCTTCCCTACACATGCCCCAACAGGGACTGAACCCACAAACTTTTGGTGTATGGGATGACGCTCAACCAACTAAGCAACCTGGCCATGGCAAATATTTATGGGGCGTCTAATAAAGTGTTTACTGTGTTTGATTATTTACGGCTCTAACAATGAATAAGACAGAGTGGGTTTCTACCCTATAGTGGAAGGGACAAAGGGCAAACAAACACAAAAACCTGCAAGTTGTACGAAGTACTAGGGAAAAAAAATCAGGAACAGAACACTTTAAGAGATCTACTTCAGATAGAGTGATTACAAAGACATTGAGTAAATGACTTTCAAACCGAGAACCATAGTGGGAGAAAGAGCCCCCTGGGCAGAGGAAACAACCATGCAAAATCCAGGAGGGAAATGACCCTGCTGCATTTAAGACACTGAAAGAAGACCAGGATGCACAAATGGTTAGGGGGGAGCTGTGTAAAAATTTGAGACGGGCATGGAATAGGTCTTGAAGGACCGAGATGGAATGGAGACATCTCCGGATTATTACGGTGGCAGAGGAAAAGGAAATGACCTAGACTGAAAATATACAGGATGGGCAAAAGTAGGTCTGCAGTTGTTTGTATGAAAAATAATACAATAATTAATAAATAATAATACAAGAATAAACTGTGTTTCACATACAACTAGCTATAAACCTACTTTTGCCTATCCCTATATTTTGGTGATAAAATTATCAGGATGAGCTAATTATCAGGCTGGAAGTGAAAAGTGAGGAAAATGAATGAACTGAGGATTCTCTTGGGTTTCTAGCTTGAGTCAATGGGTGTAGAAGACGCAGAGTTGGTGAGTAGGGATGTGGGGAACATGATTTATTGGGGAAGCAAATGTTCCACCTTGTACCAGTTAAAGCTAGTATGTCTGTGGACATCCAAGTGGAAATGTAAGTAGGTGATTGGTTATGCAAGTCAGAGCTCTGAGGTCTGAGTTACCTGTATATAAACTAGGAATCATCAGCATAATGATAGTACGTAAGTTAATATAAGGGAAAGTGTAGACAGAGAAGTGGGTTCCCAACTAGGCCTGAGGGCCACTTATACTTTTAGTTAATACTTTTCACTGAGATTCCTAAATAAGTTTGAAAAACCTAAAATGTCTTTTATTTCAGATCTATAAACAGGCCATAGTTTAACTTGAAAATAATACTTAACCCATTATAGTCATTAGCAATCTGGCTTGTTAAAAAAAAAAAATCAGGTCTTGGATGGGTGGCTCATTTGGTTGGAGCATCATGCCATATACCAAAAGGGTTCCATACCCACTGGGGGCACATACGAGAGGCAACTGATCAATGTTTCTCTCTCACATTGATGTTTCTCTCTCTCTCTCCCCCATCCTTTCCCCTCTCTCTAAATCAGTAAACATATCCTTGAGCGAGGGCCAACTTCAATAAGCTCCTATTGGTCAAAGATGGGACAATTTGACTCACTTCATAAGTTATATTAATGTCTAACCACTATGCTATACACCTGAAACATAATACTGAATGTCAACTCTAACTGAAAAGTTAAAACAAAATTTAAAAACGATGGGAAAATTTGAGCATCAATGAGAACAGTAACTGCAATTACACATCAAGTTGAAATCTATGTGTTCATAATGAAATTAAAAAACAGCCCTCGCTGGTATAGCTCAGTGGATTGAATACCAACCATCCTGCGAACCAAAAGGTTGCTGGTTCGATTCCTGGTCAAGGGCACACGCCTGGGTTGTGGGCCAGCGTCCCAGTTGGGGATGTGAGAGGCAACCCATCAAGATGTTCTTCTCCCTCTTTTCCGTCCCTTCCCCTCTCTCTATGGATAAATAAAATCTTAAAAAACATAACCCAAACCTTATTTGGTCACTTGTTGCCTGTGGAGACTGTTATGGAACAGGCCATTATTCTGAAAACTGACCCATAAAGGAAAAGAAAGTATCAAGCACTTATCTTGACTTTCCTATAAAACTCTACTTCAGAGTAATCAACCAGTTGATAAGCAATAGTTATTTTTTTAAGAAGAACTCCAGTTTATTCAAAAAGAGACACAAACTTAGAATATTACCAATTTATAATCCCTAAAAAAAATAATAGCTGACCCAGGCAAAGACCAATAAAACCTGCTCAAATCTTAGGTGAAAAACTACTGGGGAACTTTGCAGACCAGACTCACAACACCTGAACCCACTGATTAATCTTATCACAAAAATAGAGACAGCCTTTTTCAGATGCCTCAAAATGTAACAAAACAAGTACCATCTATCAACTATTCTTGAAAAAAGGAAAATGAAACCTGTACCGGATCAAGCCTCTCTCAGTTCACAGAAAATACAAGAAATAGAGGAGAATGACGCAATGGAGACAGAACTGATAAAATTCAACTTGACTGGATTAAATGACAATAATTTTTTGAACAACTAACTTAGGTTAAAAGAGGGGAAGAGGAAGGCAGTGAGAATTTAAGATTAAAAGAGATTAAAGGGATGTCTGCTTCCAGCTAAGATGCACGAACAGGAATCAGACTAACCCTCCTGCCTGACCACTAAACCAGACAAAATGTATGGAACAACAGTTGTTAAGATCATGCAACAGGCAATGAAAGAGAGATCCCAGGGAGACCAGAAACAAATGAAGTGAGCCCTGTGATCAACTCCAATTACCAGCCTGAAAGAGTTTCCAGGCTGCAACACAGCGAGGCGTCGCCCAGAAGGAGCCTACTGGACCCTCTAAGTCGGGACAGAGCTGCAAGTCCAGGGAGACCAAGAGTTTGCAGGACAGAATACCAGAATGGAATAGCAGAGCACGGAGAGAGAACTTCAAAGACCTGCAAAAGGTCCCCTTCCAGCATGTGGCCAAGTACCAATCGTGAATGTGTACCACTACCCAAGGTCACCAAAGAGCCACCAGAAAGGCTGACAGGTATTTGTCCTGAGCCAGGAACAGGACTTGTTCCCACCAGGCAGAACGGAAAACCCCATGATGCACCGGCCACTTGGGAAGCGCTCCCAAGTGCTCAAACGGTCTCGCCTCAGCAGTGGAAAATAAATGCCCCAAGAATGAGAGCTGCTCTGGTCTTACCTAACAAATTTGATAGGCAAGACCTAAAAGAAACAGACTAGTTCCAAACAACTGCATCTCAGAATAAAGTTCATGGCTGGCATCCAATAAAAAAGTAAGAGGATTGCAAAGAAGCAGGAAAATATGACTCATCCTGAGGAACAGTCATTCAATCAAAACCAACATAGAACTGACACAAATGTCAGAATTAGCAGACAACATGAAAACACCTATAACTATACTGAAGCTATTCAGAAAGTTAAGTATAGACGTGTGACCTGAAAAAGAGCAAAGAGGACTAATACTACCTGATTTTAAGACTTAGCAGCTACGGTGTAGGAAGAGGTGGAAGCAGCAGGAGGGAGCAATTGTGAAGGGGCACAAGGGAGCTTTTGGAGCTGATAAACAGGTCCATTACCGTGACTGCGTGTCAAGGCTTCATGCATGTATACAAGGGCACGAACTTCTTCACCTGTACTCTGTCAATGTGTACAGTTTATTGTATGTCAATTACACCTCAATTAAGTTGGGGAAAAAAGATTTAGACGTGTGAATTCAAGTATGCCCTGGCTGGTGTAGCTCAGTGGATTGAGCGCGGGCTGGGAACCAAGCGGTCCCGGTTCGATTCCCAGTCAGGGCACATGCCTAGGTTGCGGGCCAGGTCCCCGTGAGGGCCATGTGAGAGGCAACCATACATTGCTGTTTCTCTCCCTCTCTTTCTCCCTCCCTTCCCCTCTCTCTAAAAATAAATAAAAATTTAAAAAAATCTTTAAAAAAAAAAAAAGAAGACTTCAAGTAAATGCAATGTGTTGATCTTATTTGGATCTTGATTTGAACAAAGCAGCTACAAAAAAGTTATAAATCTTGGGGAAATTCAAATAAAGACTGTATATTGATGATATTAAGAAGTTGTTCTTATTTTTTTACATGTTAATGGTGTTAGGGTTATTTTGAAAAGTCTATCTTTTAAAAATAAATACTGAAGTATTTATGGTTGATGTGATATCAAAGATTTGCTTCAAAATAATTCAAAGTAAGCGAGGAAGTGAGGAGAAGTATGATTGAAACAAAAATGGCCATATGTAATTGAAGCTACGTGATGGGCACATGGAAGTTCCTTTATTTCCTTTTTGTATATATTTTAAAAGTTCCATAATGTGAAAAAAGAGAGAGGGAGAAGAAGAGAAAGCATGTAACAGAAACTAAAATGTTACTGGGGCCAGTTTCCTCATCAGTAAAATAAGGGGGTTGGATGAATATGCATGTTTTAACACTGGTCCATTTCATTTACACAGAGGGAGTAAACATTTGTTTTAAAATAAAGTGAACAGTGATTTTTAAGTTAAAACAATACTGTTCCAAATCCTAACTATATCTAGTAAATGAATATTTGTTCTGTAATACCTTATATAGTATGTTTATTTCATAAATATGATTATACAGAATTAAAACATGCTCAAAAGACAAGGACAAGGACGAGCTGAGGAGGAAATAACACTGTTAGCCTGAAAGAACTGCTCACCGTCAGAAGCTTGGTCGTGATGCCAGCGTCCACCACGGCCTTGTGCATGGCGCGCAGGGTCTCTAGTTCCGGAGCAGCAATGAACACAACGTAGGGCATGAACTCCGCCGTCCGCAGCACTTTCAGGGCCTGTGTAGGAGAAAAATTAGACACCAATAACACAGGATTAGAATTTGTACTGTTACCCTTTATTTACTAATAAGCAAAGTCTATCTGCCCTCTTCCTACGGATTAAGGATATAATTTAACACTTGCCCCACTTCCAACCCTTTGATTCCATACAGTACTTTCCCCAAACAGGGATCCACTGCATTCTGACCTCAGTGTCACTGCTCTTTGATCCTTCTGAACAAAGGACAGCATTAAACTTAATGAATGACCCAAAAGTCATCAAGAATGATGTAAATGCATTCTATGTGTTAACTGCAGAATTCTGTTAATATTTAAAAAGCCAGAAATTAATCTCAGTGTCTATTAATTGGAGAGTGGTTATATAAATTAATATATATATACATTATGAAATACTAAGCAGCAATTACAAAGAATAAAAAAAGCTCTACAGTAACTGACATAAAAAGATCAAGGAAAACTGTTTAATGAAAAAAGCTAAAGAATTTGTATAGAATTTTCCCATTTATGAAAAGAATCAACAAAAATAGAAAACCCATTACATTTTATATACATATACATGCATATATATATTTTTTTACTTAAGGCATATTAAAAAGACATAAAGATATACACCAAACTCAATATTTATCTCTGAGTAGGGAAGCAAGGTTGGGTTAAGTGCAGAGTAGTGGGAAGGGGTTGCTGAGAGAGACATGAATTCAAACGAGTATGAAATGAATGTTTATGTGTACGTGTTGGGTGGGAATGGATGTGACTTCAAATTTTTATTTTACTTATGTATTTTTAATTTAAAAGATTTTTTCAATTACAGTTTATAGTCAATATTATTTTATGTTAGTTTCAGGTGTACAGCAAAGTGGTTAGACAATCATATACTTTACAAAGTGTTCCCCCCGATATTTCCACTACCCAAGTGGTACCATGAGTAGTTATTGCAATATTATTGACTATATTTCCTATGCTGTACTTTACATCCCCATGACTATTTTGGAGCCTGGTTTAAATTTTAAACTTAATATTTCCTAATGTATGTATTTATATATTACTTGGGCAAGTAAATAAATATTAAACTTCTATCACATTTCTAGTGTTTGACTAATTGATCAGAGACTTATTTAACTCATGTATAGGCATAATATGGTTCTCTATCACCAACAGGTAATGGAGGGAAAGAACTACCTTCACAATCTCAAAACAAACCAAAAACTCCACAGGAAATAAAATTTAAAAGAAATAGCTTTGGAATCCATGCGGCTTACTTGTGGGTTGACATCCAAAATGCAAGTTCGTCCAGTTTGGACGACCTCAAGAATAGAATCAATCTTGGTTCCATAGAGATTTCCTTCATATTCCCCATGTTCCAAATATTTTCCGGCTTTAATATCTGCTTCCATCTCAGAACGTGATACAAATTTATATGCCTGGCCATCTTTTTCATCTTCCCTTGGCTTCCGTGAAGTAACTAAATAAAATAATGTTGAGAATTTATACAAAGACAGTGCAGGTTATTAGAAAACAGATTAAAACAAACAGGGTAGCTTAAGCTTTTTCCGTCTAGTGCCTCTGGCCAAATGTGGCCTGCTTCCAATTTTTCTAAATAGTTTTATTGGACAACAGCTATGCTCATTCTTTTTATCACCTACAGTTTCGTTTGCTTTCTACTGGTGGAACAGTTGAGGCAGAGCATAGACGACCTGCAGAGCATGAAATAGTTACTATGTGGCCCCTGAATAAAACAGGTTTGCTGATTCCTGATGTATAGGAATGTTTTAAAAGGTAGTCCCCAGTATGCAATCTGTCTAAAAAAAAAAATGTGCTTTAACTCAAAATATAATTACCTGGAAGCAGAGTCCTATATTTAAATTCTTAATTATGGGGAATCATAGTAAGTGTGAGATTATGTTGCAAGGGAGTATCTTTTCCAGCTGATCAGCACTCCCCTTCTCCTTAAGAAATACAAATTCCTTTCCTTACACTTTAACATTTCCTAACTGAGTGCCCGGCAACTGAGCAAAGTTCTCCTATTCTTAGCTAATTAGTATTATCAATTTTCTGAAGTGCAGTTTTACCCACAAGTTGTCTCAACACCTTTATTTTAGCTTCCTGCTGCTTACTGATGCTCCTAAACATTAACTTTTCTATTTTGCACTTCAGTGGTGGAAAGAGCCACCTCGAAGTTATTAAGATCTATTGACTTTCTGTACTCTAATACGACGTGTGTTCTTGCTGAGAGAATGAGAACAAAGAGACAAGTCAAAATTTAGAGATCCCGTTGTATGATATTTTAAAGCTCTAAGTACTTTCAGAGACATGCGACTCCTCTGCAACTGGGGCCATGCTAAGAATGGACTATTACCACCTTCCAACTGCCGCACAGCGCAGACTCAGGTACTCTCTGCCAACTTGTTCACAGTGGCTCGGAAGACGAGGGGTAGAGTGTGTGCGTGCGTGTGTTATTTCAAGGTTAGCCTTAATATGAGTTTAGCTGGATCAGTATAAAAAGTTTTCAACTTCTAATCAAGTACTTACACAGGCAAAATATCTGAAAAAACCATTAAAAAGGCATACAATTAAATTAAAAAGTAATTCAGATTAAAAGTTGATAGTATTTTAATTATTTGTAATAAGCATAACACATGAAGAAAACTTTTATAAGAACAAAATGAACTTCAAGCTCAAGCTCAATAATAAGGGTCCAATTGACAAGTGAGATCATCATTATGTACAATTGGACTCCCTCTTCCCCTGTTGCTTTCTGGCTCAACTTTGAGGGTGATCATCTCAGACCAATGCACATTCCATTTACCAAGTAACTTAAAGATATTCAAGGTGTTAAGGTGATGGCTTTTTATAGTCAAAACTGGGTGATCTCTAATGTTTCTAGAATTATCCACCAAAATGGTGTGATATAACTTCTAAAGCAATTTAAAACTCCCCAGATAAGTACATCCTAGGACTTGGCTCAGCATCTGTGAACATAATTTTAGAAGAGTATCATTTGTTGGTGACGCTCTACAGTGAAACCACGTACATGGGATTGTGCCGCTTGAAATACGTATGTATAGGCACACTACCGCTCCCACTGCCATCTCAATGTGCTGAGGCAATCTTAATTCTGGGCCAAGTGTTTTTAGTTTGCCAATGCACTGTGACTACACTCCCATCCTCTACTGAACACTTGAAAAACAAAACAAAACAAAAACTATACTGCCACTTATTGAAGCCCCTTTTCACTCCTAGAAAAGAGAAGTACAATGAGATATCACCTCACACCTGTCAGAATGGCTATCATCAATAAATCAACAAACAACAAGTGCTGGCGAGGATGTGGAGAAAACTGAAGCTTTCTGTACTGTTGGTGGGAATGCAGATGGGTGCAGCCACTGTGGAAAACAGTATATAGTTTCCTCAAAAAATGAAATATGGAACTGCCTTATGACCCAGTGGTCCCACTTTTGGAAATATATCCGAAAAAACCCAAAACACTGTCAAAATAATATATGCACCCCTATCTTCATTGCAGTGGCATTTACAGTCGCCAGGACCTGGAAGCAGCCCAAATGTTCATCAGTAGATGAGTGGATAAAAAACTTTGGTACACTTACACAATGAAATACCATATTTTTTGGACTGTAAGATGCACCTAGGTTTTAGAGGAGGAAAATAGAGAACAAAATTTTTGAAGCAAAACGTGTGGTAAAATATTTAATAACATAAATAACATTCAGACTATATTTCAGCTACATTTGGACTATAAGATGCACCCCACTTTCCTCCCAAATAGGGGAAAAATGCATCTTATAGTCCAAAAAATATGGTACTACTTGGCCATAAAAAAGAAGGAAATCTTACCTTTCAGGACAGCATGGATGGACATGCAGAGTATTATGCTAAGTGAAATAAGCCAGTCAAACGAAGACAAATACCATATAATTTCACTTCTATGTGGAATCTAATGAACAAATAACCTAACAAACAAAATAGCAACAGACTCATAGATACAGAGAACAGACAGACAGCTGTCAGAGGGGATGGGGGTTGAGGGGATGGGTGAAAAAGGTAAAGGAATTAAGCAAAAACAAACAAATAAAGCCCTGGTAGATACAGAGAACAGCACCGTGATTAACAGAGGGAAAGAGGGGTGAGGGGAGGTAGAAGAGGGTAAAGTGGGGATAAATGGTGATGGAAAGAGACTTGACTTTGGGTGGTGAACACACAATACAAGGATGATGTATTATAGAATTGTACACCTGAAACCCATATAATTTTATTAACCAATGTCACCCCAATTAATTCAATAAAATTAAAAAAAAAATAACTGGTATCTTCATGCATTGCTGGGAGTGTAAAATGGTACGGCCACTGTGGAAAACAATGTGGCAGCTTCTCAAAAGGTCACACGTAGTCACTGTGTGACCTACTAATTTCATTCCTAGGTATGTATCTCAGAAAAACAAATCATGTATGTCCACATAAAACATTTGTACACAAATGTTAATAGCAGCATTATCATTATAGCTAAAAAAAATAGAGCAATCCGAATGTCCACCAACTATTGAACAGATAAAATGTGGTGTAGCCATAAAATGGAGTATCATTTAACAATAAAAAGTAACTAAATACTGCTACCTCCTATAACATGGATGAATCTTGAGAACTATATTAACTAAAGAAGCTTATTACAAAACACACTATTGGATAATTACATTTCTGTAAAATGTCCAGATAGGCAGATTTATTATGACGGAAAGCCCACTAATCATCAGCACAATGAGCTAAAAAATATGCACACAAAGGCATATCATTATTAAATTTCAAAACACTGAAATACAACAAAATATAACAAAAGACTGAATAGCTGTGAAAGAAAAATCAGGTCATGTATGAAATAACAAGAATTAGAATGACATTGAACTTCTTTACAGAACTGTATTCAAGTAAGATCTTTTGAGTTTTACAATCCAGAATTTCTATTCTCTGCTAAATAATCAATCAAATACAGGGCAGAAAATACGCATCTTCAAATCCAACAATGTGGAAATTAACTCCATACATCATTTCTGGTGAAGTTACAAGAGGATGTGTCCAGAAAAACAAGGCAATAAACTAAGAAAAAAGAATAAGATGCAGGAACAACAGCTTCAACCTGGGACAGCAACGAAGAGAGAGAGGCAATCTCACTGTGGGGGCCGTGGGGGCCAGGATAGAGAGCACCTGGTGCTCCAGGAAGTAAAAATCCTGAGCTTCTGAGACAGAGATCTCCAAGAAAAAAACATGACTTAATAAATGAGTGAGTCTTTGGTTTAAAACAAAACTATGCACATGAAATCAAGACAGAGGCTATCCAAGAAAGTAACACTGAGTTAACTGAAACTACAGCTATCTTTACATTGGGAGGACAGTCAGGAAGTCAACAGATGAGGCCCACACTGGATAAGGCAAGCAACAGTAGAATGCAGACAATTAAGAAAGGTGGAAGACTACAAAAGAAAAAGCAGAAAGAAAGAAAAGCAACTGTTTCTGGTAAGTAGGCCCAAGGTGGGGGTAGAGGAAAACAAGTGGCTATTTTTTCCATTAAATGTCTTTAAGAACTACTTAACTAAAATACTGTACATGTATTAATTTGATAAAATAAAATAGTTTAAAATACTTTGACCAGAGTGAGGTTTTTACAACTACTTAACTAGGATCTGTCAGAGTTTAGTGATTTATAGTGCCTACAATGGAATCCAAGGCCTTACCATGAAGGGATGATAAAAAATAGCACATGGGGGCAGTGGTAAGGTTACTCTCCCAGCAACCCTTAAGATTATTCACTGAGAATTAAACCTCAAAAAAGAATGAAAATAGAGAAACTCTAAAATTCATCTAAAAGAGATGGAGTAACATTAGGCTATGATTTGACTCAGAACAGCTTAAGCACTAACATACCAAAGAAATACTGTGTTAATCAAAATAAGGGGGTTTGGTCAGCAATAGAAGTACAGAAAGGAGACTTATAAAGGCAACACTGGCCTGTCTCCTGCATTCTTTAGGGGACAGAGCTCCCACAAGCAAAGTAAGTTCCCACAAGCAAAGGCTCATGAACCCTTAAAATAAAGACAAATGTATATTAGCCCTTATAAGTCAGTGATATCATCTAACTCCATCTAATTCCATTCTCATCAAGGATACTTCCGACATCATTATTGAACTTAACATGTAAATATGCAAATAGGGAAAGAATGCAAACATCATGAGTGTTTGATTCACTTAATGGTTATACTTCCTATCAGTGTCATTTTATTTTGTACATCAATCTTTGTGACCTTAATCAATGCTGCCTGCCCTGGAAGATGAACCACTCTCGATGTGCTATCAAAAATCAAGGTTTATGATCTTGCAGGATCACACAAACTAATAAGGGACTGCCACAGTGAGAAGTGTCTGAGGATCCAGCAGACTTCTCTCTTTTCTTTACACTAAACTTGGCAAAAAATACAACTTCAGATAGTAAAAGAAAATACAAAGTTAATGCTGACTTTGCCACAACTCTTAATGCTTGTATTAACTAACATTTCTGGACGGAAGAGTTTGGAGAAGTAACTGTCACCAGGCAGCAGGCTGACAGGGAAATAGTGCTATTTCAAGACAGCTGTATTTTTCAGTATCTTCTATTTGTTTGTTTTCACTGATATAATAAAAAATTATTTGGGAATAAAGATAATAATAATCTGCCCCCACTACATTTTCCTGCCAATTAAATAGCAAACAAAACAAAACTTACATGGCACTGTAGTCCCAAATCTAGTGGGATTCAACACTATGAACCTGTTTTTCAAGCTTCTTCGTCCCACACCTTGAGCTCCTATCAATACTAACGTCTTTCTTTGGAAGGGAGGCATTTTGGCTACCTCCTCATAGATCTGGATTTCATGACGATCAAATTCTAAATGTAAAAGGAAATGGAAAACATATTCAGTTGTCTTTTATATGGACAAAAAATCTGTTATTCTGTTCAGTAATGTCTTAGTTGTCTTGATAGTTAAATATCATTTAAATTGCACTGAGTACAGATTTATTTTTATTAGTTAGGTAAAGTATAAGAAATTATATTTTAATGTAAACATCTGCTTCTGTCTATGTGCTCTTAAAATCTGTCTAGCCAAGCTAGAAAAATGTCTGTGCTTCATCTTTACCAGATATTTTATTCATAAAAACTTTATCAATTCATGAGTAGAAATAATTCCTTTAAAATAAATAATTCAGTGGCAAATAGTTTATATAATTTATTCAGCTAAAAAGTTTGTATCAGCCCTGGCTGGTGTGGCTCAGTGGACTGAGTGCTGGCCTGTGAACCAAAGGTTCACGGGCCAGGTCCCCAGTTGGGGGTGTGTAAGAGGTAACCACACATTGATGTTTCTCCCCTTCTACTTCTCCCTCCCTTTCTCTAAAAATAAATAAATAAAATCTTTAAAAAGTCACAGTCATTAAAAAAATAAAGTATGTATCAAATATGGAGGACAGCAGTACACCTAGCATGGCTGACTAAATAAGTTCTTGTAGAATACATATGCCCTTCCAGTGATATAAATGAATAAATACTGTCTTAGTGACTCTGCAAATACCAGTTTGCATGTATTTGCATTTATTAATCAATACAATGCATGTAGAAAACATACATTTAATTATTGAGATTCTAAATTTATGTATAACATAAAATACAGGATCCAAATTATTTTCAGTAATCCAAATTATTACATTCCAAAATTATAATCTTATTCAATAGAAAAATTATGAATTTCCTATTTTGCAAAAAAGCTTTAACATATATTTAATGACTAATAAGGCTAAACTGAGTTTGAAATATTATATTGTCATTATTATGGCTATAACTCTCAATCTGTAGTAATAACACTTCTTCCTTAAGGTATTTTAACAGCAACTCTTTTAAACTGATGTTAAGAGAGAGCCTATTTTCTCATTATTATATTATTATACCATTTCCTTTATAGTATGCTATTTAGTTTAACACCAGTAAAGAGGCAGCTCTGAACTAAAGAAACTCTTTAAAATCGACAATTCCTTTTTTTTTTTTAAGATTTTATTTATTTATTTATTTTTAGAGAGAGGGGAAGGGAAGGAGAAAGAGAGGGAAAGAAACAGCAATGTATGGTTGCCTCTCACATGGTCCTCACCAGGGACCTGGCCTGCAACCCAGGCACGCGCCCCGACTGGGAATCAAACCGGGATCCCCTGGTTCCCAGCCCGCACTCAATCCACTGAGCTACACCAGCCAGGGCAGACAATTCCTTTGAGTAAGTTTCCAGAGCTATGTTTCACACATATCAGCCTCTATAAATGAATAGAATAACTATGGTAGTTGTCATATTTATCTTTCCTTAAGTCTAAAAGATTTAAGAAATAATCCTAAGACATTAGACTAGTATTTATTATTATTATTATTATTATTTTATTTTGGTGTAAAGGACTATGCTCTAACCAGCTAAGCCACGTGGCCTGGGCAGATCAGACTATTTGGTCCAGTACTATTTTCCCCAAAGTATTATGGACATTGTTATGGCCGAATATAGTTGCCTTAATCATAACTTTTTTCATGCCTTCATAAAAGCTTTTGCTCTTTAGAAATGACACATAAATTACTATCAAAGTTCTCTGAATGAATAGTTTCAATTATAAATTGCTCCTTCATTAACACAAGCATAAATCCTAACCAATTCATTGTATTGTAAACTATACTCATAAAATAAAGCACATGGGTGATAGTATAAGCATATATAATATTAAGATTTAAATAATGTCTTTATACTGTATTGTACTGTGCATTCACATGAATTGGATACTAATCTGAGTTATAGTCATTGAAAATTATACATTTAGATCTTATGCCACACTGACTAACAATATAAAGCTGTTTCACTTAGACTTCTCAAAAAGTATTTCAAACATACCTGCATTTCTGGTTGTAAGGTACATCATCTTTTTCTTTTTTTTGCTACTTATGGTTCCACAAAAAGGTCCTGAAGGATGACAAGAGAAATATAACCTAAGCAGCATGTCAAAATATGATAAAACTGCCCTGTGGTTTTCTATAGGAATGGAAGAATTATCTCCCCAGTGTTGCATCCTACAAAGCAGAAGGGGGCAGCTGAGCCACTGAATTCTGACACCATACCAGCAGGTGGCATAAAGGGATCAAAAGTTTACGTTTGAAAGAGATACAATAAAGCAGATGGAGATTAATTTTAGATATATATTAAATAAAGTAATTTGCTAATTCAGATGAAAGAGGTAAAGAAAGGTGGCCACAAAGGATGACTTGTTACTTATTGTGTAGCTCATCACCTGAACTGTCCCAGTCTCTTCTAACAAATGCCTTTCTCTTCTCTTCCAGGAACTGGCTTGGAATGAGACCAGCGCTTCCTCCCTCTTTTACATGGCTAGCCTAGAATCAAATTAACGAATTGTGTATGTCAGTGACCAAAATTTGAGACGATATTCTAAAAAGTAGGACAAGCAGTAGTCAGTAAAAAAAAAAAAAAATACCACATTTGCTCTTAAAAACTGACCTTGAGATTTAAACCCACAGCATTGTCAAATTATTTAAACACTTTAGCACTAAGGAATTAAGTGGCACCTAGTCAATCAAACCACCCATGACCTGGTAGGAAAATTTGGGGACCAAAAGACAAAAGTAGACAGGCTCTTCAAATCACCAAAACTTTTATTTATAATACTAAGTCAAAGAATGGAAAGGAACAAATGCCATTCTGTGTGTTTATAGGACATTTCATGTAGCATCCTTTAGTAAGATATTTTCCACCAACCTTAATCCTACCATGCTGGTATTTCCCGAGGCCACATCAGAGAAAGACAGCAGTGGGAAAACAGAGTGGAGCTTTTAATTCATGCTACCAGCAATCTGAATATCCTCAGAGTTTAAGGAGGTAAAACTTCAACTACTGTCAAGAAACTTTTAAAATGAAATCCAAAGCAGCGCTCGTAGTCGGAGAACTGGCTACCTAGCGGCCTCTTCCACAACGTTGGTGACTTTACTCTTACAAACCAGCATACAAAAATCCGTACGTTTTTAGCAATTAAAATCCCAAAAGATAGAATTGAAGGAACAGACCACAAAATGCAGGAAGAAACTGAGATAACGGTGAAAGAATCAGACAAGAAAACTAAGAGATGCCATTCAGAAAGTCGGGAAAGAGAGACTGGAAAAATTCAATACAGGAAACAGCCACAGAAGGCAGGTATTTCAGGTGACCAGTCTAAGAAAATCGGGGGAAAGCTGCTGAAATCATGAATTCCATTTCTTCGTTTTCTAACCACTTGTACATATTAATGTCTAAGTTTAAATTTAAGGACACCTTAGTAAGATTGTTCTCACTCTTGTAATTCATTCGCCTTAGCAGTCAATATAACTTATTAGAGCTATTTGCATTACTGATATATCAGTTTAATTTAGAGTTTAGTGCTAAGTCCTGGGAACTCTTCTCACAGCTTGTTCTTTAATGAAACTCTGGTAGCGTAAGGAAGTTTAGACTTCCGATTTCCTAGTTTCTCTGGTTCTGAACACTGTGGTTGTTAGCAGATGCAAACAATGACAAAAACAGACTTATGGCTGCTAGAGATTTCTGAAAGCTGTATCAAGGGAAAGGAGAAAGAACACCATCACACAGATCTGGAAAATCAAGGGGACAGAGTACAGTGATAACACACATCCTGTTCCACGCACACAGATTTCAATCCACAATCAAAAACAACGCTCATGATACAGCACGCCTTCATTTCTCAATAAATGAGAAGAGATAGGCAAATAGAGCTAAGAGCTTAAAAAATGGTTTTATTTGCCATGAATCTATTCAGAGGAAAGGGAGATGAGAGAAAGACGACTACAACCACAATAAAAAAAAAACAACAACTCCTGGTTAAAACAAACAAAAACACTGACAAGGGATGACCCCGAACAAGTTGTTCTTGCCCAATTCTCCATCGTACTGCAATCGCCCATCTGGAAGAACCAATTGGTCTAGTCCCTAAACCAGGGACAGCATCACAGGCTAGTTAATTCTGCATTTATTAACACTACTCACAAATTCTCTCCCAATTTGGTCTTCTACCCATAAAATCAGCAGCCATGAAGCAGGAGCTATTCATGTAGGAACAAAGGCTAATAATACCATCTTCCTAAAGATTCAAATATTGGCCAGATCTAAGACTGAAAATAAAAAAGCAGTTGAGGAAATTCTGAGCAGCATACTAACCTGCCACCAGTTTGGATCTTCTCTGTTTACAATCTGAAGAATTTCTCCTTTTGAAAACTTCAATCCTGCTTCTTTGCAGGGTATTAGGTTATCATTGTATGGATTATAATCAAAATGACACTTCACAAATACCTAAAACACACAAAATAATTAAAAATACTATAGATTATCATTTGTCACTGAATGTTTGAAATCTTTTTCAAAACACTTGGATTTCATTGTTATTGACAACGTATTTTTATTTTTTACTTTTTTTAATCCTCACCCAAGGACATGCTTACTGATTTTAGAGAGAGGGGAATGGTGGAAGGGGGGGGCAGAGAAATATCAGTGTGAGAGAGAAACATCAATCAGTTGCCCCTCATATGTGCCCTGATTGAGGATCGAACCCACAACCTAGGCATGTGCCTGGATCTGGAATCGAACTGGCAACCTTCTGGTTTATGGGAAGACGTTCCAACCAACTGAATTACACAGTCCAGGGCTTTGATGATATATTTAATACTTCGACCAAGGAACTTATCTCTCTTTCAAATAAAAATTAAATTATTAGGACATTAATAATTTGGTATCAGAAAAGAAAATACAAAATAAACATTAATGCCACATTAAAATTTGTTTCTCTTTTAACGTCTAATCTTAAATCAACAGTTTGATAATCATTTAATTCCACCTTTCTTTTCACATGATTTTCCAACCAACACTGCATAATTTTTATGCAAGCAAATGCTACTTCCTATTTAACAACCTGAAACAATATATGCAGTTGACTGAAGGCATATATTTCATATATATTGGGACTGACTTTTTGAAAGAGCTCTGAAACCAAAATTAAGTAATAAAAAGTTCATGTTGAAGATGGACTGAACTATATTTAGTAACCTTAAAAAGATACCTACTTTCATCCCTGTTAATAATTTTCTTTTTAAATCACATAGACTTACACTGGCCAAAACTAGTGTGGAAAATACTTTTCTGGAATCATCTTGCTCTGATTTTATGATCAACATTAAGTTAATTGTAAGACAAATACTGAAAAAGGCTTGAAACAAGTTTAAATTAATTTAACTA
>PVJI01000937.1:36971-212616 GCA_004026765.1 Micronycteris hirsuta | reverse complement strand
ATTTATATGGAACCATAAACGACCCCGAATATCAGCTGCAATTTTGAGAAAGAAGAGCAAAGCAGGAGGGATCACAATTCCTGATATCAAACTATATTACAAGGCCACTGTAATCAAAACAGCTTGGTACTGGCATAAAAACAGACAGATAGACCAATGGAACAGAATAGAGAGCCCAGAAATAAACCCAAGTCTCTACAGGCAATTAATCTTCGACAAAGGGGACAGAAGCATAAAATGGGATAAAAATAGCCTCTTCAACAAATGGTGCTGGGAAATTTGGATGGCTACCTGCAAAAAAATGTAACTCGAGCACCAACTTACACCATACACAAAAATAAATTCAAGGTGGATAAAAGACTTAAATGTAAGTCGTGACACCATAAAAGTTCTAGAGGAAAACATCAGTAGGAAAATCTCAGACATTCCACGCAGAAACATCTTCAATGATTTGTCCCCTAGAGCTAGGGACATAAAGGAAAGAATAAAGAAATGGGATCTTATCAAAATAAAGAGCTTCTGTGGGGCTAAAGAAAATAGTATTAAAATAAAAAGGGAACCAACCGTACGGGAAAACATATTTGCCAATGATACCTCAGACAAGGGTCTGATCTCCAAAATATATAAAGAACTCATACGACTCCACTCCAGGAAGACAAAAAACACAATTAAAAAATTGGCAAAAGACATGAACAGACACTTCTCAAAAAAGGACATACAGAGGGCCCAGAGTCATATGAAAAGATGCTGAACATCATTAGCCATCAGAGAGATGCAAATTAAAACCACCATGAGATATCACCTCACACCAGTCAGAATGGCCATCATCAACAAAGCAACAGATAACTGTTGGAGGGGATGTTGGAGAAAAGGGAACCCTACTGCACTGTTGGTGGGAATGCAGACTGGTGCAGCCATTGTGGAAAACAGTATGGAACTTCCTCAGAAAAATGAAAATGGAACTGCCTTTCGACCCAGCAATTCCACGACTGGGATTATACCCTAAGAATCCTGAAAAACCAATTCAAAAGAACCTTTGCACTCCTATGTTCATAGCAGCACAATTCACAATAGCTAAGTGCTGGAAACAACCTAGGTGCCCATCTACAAATGAATGGATCAAGAAACTATGGTACATTTACACAATGGAATTCTACGCAGCAGAAAGAAAGAAGGAGCTTATACCCTTTGCAACAGCATGGATGGAACTGGAGAGCATTATGCTAAGCAAAACAAGCCAGGCAGTGAGGGACAAATACCATATGATCTCACCTTTAACCGGATCATAACCAACAAAAGCAGAAAGCAAGCAAAACATAACCAGAGACATTGAAATTAAGAACAGTCTAATAATAGACAGGGGAGAGGGGGGAGGGGACAATGGGGAGAAGGGTTTTCAGGAACCACTGTAAAGGACACATGGACAGAACTAAGAGGGAGGAGGGAGGCTGCGGGGGGAAGGGGGCTGGAGGGGAAGGAAGGAGGGGAGGGGAGAGGATGCAAATAACTGTAATTGAACAAAAATAAAATAAAATTTAAAAGAAATCATAAATAAAAATAAAATAAAATAAATATTTATTCAAAGAAAGGCTGAGTGAATCAGTGCCTAGTGCTTGGCAAATGGTTAGCACATAGCAGGCACTCAGTAAATATTTTTGAATGAATTAATGCCTGAATGAAGACATACATATACCCCTAAAAAATACAGGGCCTTTACCCTAGTTTGAGGAGTCACATAAAGTACCTAGAAGAATAAGGGGCTCTCAGCCATCTTGATTGTGTTAATCCAACAGGCCAAATGTCAGTCAAACTTCGTTACAGTTGTGGTAAGACTAGAATGCATGAGCAGGAATGGGAACTCCTGAAACACTTGCACTCCCCAAATCTGCATCTGACCCCTTCTGCTGCTCTTCAACATGTATCTATTCACTCAGCGGGCAGCCTTTGTCATCCCGCAGTTTCTTGCCAAGAACAGAGATTAAAAGTGTCCCATCCAGAAGTTAGTGTCAGGGTTGACCAACTGGAAGCCAGACCCTGAAGCTGTTTCTCAGCATTCCTCAACTCCCAGGAGAGCCAGAGACGACAAGGAGCAGGGTTAGAGGACTGAGTTCTAGAAGGTTCTTTTACTTACAGAGGCTGAGTTGTGTGGGTGGAAGAACTGTATATGGCACAGAGTGGAGGGAGAGTCCCGTGTCAGCCTTTTGGAAGATGAATTTCACCTGCCTCTTTAAACGTTTTGGCCTTTTGGTAACTAATGATAGTAAAGCAGCCACATGGTTTCTTTTGGAGCTGTGTTAGGATTTGCTCCATAAATTATCTGAGAGTATGTCATATGCAAATACCAGAAGAAATAGCAGTCTGGATATTTGTGGCAACAGCTGAGTTATCCTCAAGGGAAAGGGAAGAGTAGGTATCTTTTTTATTAATTAATAAAGTATTTCTTATTAACTCCTAGATGCCATACCTGTTCTTACTTGGGATTAGGTTGAGACCAGCCTAGAAATTTTAGTAATAGCAGTTTAACATAAATTTTATTATAACTCCACATAATAGTTATAGTGGATTGCTATTCTCCTGTGGAAACTATTTTAAAGACCTGTTCACAGTATCATTTTCCTGGGATGTAGAAAGCCACACATGGAGATAAAAATATGATTATCTCCTCAAACCAGACCACTTTACTTTTAATGTAATGATCACTAGGAAGATTAGCGCCACTCTTCCACATACAAAGGAAAAATATAAGGAGGTAAATATTAATCATCTGTCATGCTATGTGACAACTTACATAAAGATATTTCATCACAGCCCTGACTGCTGTGGCTCAGTTCGCTGGGTGTCCTCCCAGAAAACAAAAGATCATGGTTCAATTCACAGGTTGGGGCACGTGACTGGGTTGTGGGTTCGGGCTGGTTGGGGTGCGTGAGAGGCAACTGATTGTGTTTCTCTCTTGCTCCCATGCTTCTCTCCCTCTCTCACTCCCTCCTTCCCCTTTCTCTAGAATTAAGTAAATAAACACTTAAAAATAGATATTTCATCACAATAACAGTAATAATATACAGTTACTGGATGAGGACAGTGAGCCTCAGACAAGTCATAACACCCACCTGAGGACATTGAGCCATTCATTACGTGACAGCGCAGGGCTTTGGTTCCAGGGCTACCAGCTATGAAAGTCTATGCTCTAAACAAGACTGGCTCTGGTATTTCATGTGATATTTACACTTTTTCCTGTGTAAGTTACATTGTTCAGCCCAGCACATTTTACATTTTTTTATTATATCACAGTTTTTTCATAGTGTTACAGTGTTTTATTGAATTTAGGTTAAATTTGCATAACACAAAATTCACCATTATAATCATTTAAAAATATACAGTTCAGCCCCGACCAGCATGGCTCCGTTGGTTGAGTGTCGTTCTACAAAGTGAAAGGTCACTGGTTGGGTTTCCAGTCCCGGCACTTGCCTGGCTCTGGGCCGGTACCCGTTGGGGTGTATGCGAGCGGCAGCCAATTGATGTTTCTCTCACACATCAATGTTTCTGTCCCTCTATTTCTCCCTCCCTTACCCTCGCTCTAGAAATAAATAAAATCTTTAAAGTATACCATTCGGTGGTGTTTAGTACATTCACAATGTTATGCAACCATCACTACTATTTAGTTCTAGAACATTTTATCATTCCAAAGGAAATTGCATAACCATTCAGCTGCACTGTCCTTCCCTCTTTCTCCCAAGCTCCTGCTATCCATTAATTTATTTTCTGTCTCTATGGATTTGCCTATTCTACACATTTCATATTAACGGGATCGTACACTGTGTGGTCTTTTGTATTCAGCTTCTTTCACTCAACATCATGTTTTCAGGGTTCTTCATGGTAACAGTATATATCAATATTTAGTCTTAATTTTTTTAGTTGAATAATATTCCATTATATGGATAATCACATTTCGTTTATGCATTCATCTGTCGATGGACATTCGGATTGTTTTGCCCTTGGCTATTGTGATATTTCTGCTATGCACATTCATGCACATGTTTTTGTTTGTACACCTGTTCACAGTTTTTTTGTGTATATACATATACGCAGGAGTGGAATTGCTGGATCATATAGTAAGTCTATGTTTTGCTTATTGAGGAAGCACCAAACTGTTGTCCATAGTGCCTACATCATTTTATAGTCCCACCAGCAATGTATAAAGTTTCCAATTTCTTCACATCTGCACCAACATTTGTAAATTTCCACCAAAAAATTACACCTTTCCTAGTGGGTGTGAAGTGGTATCTCACTGTGATTTTGATTTGCATTTCCCTAATGACTAATGATGTTCAACAGCTTTTCATATGCTTCAAAGTGTTTTTTAAATAAACTTAATTTTAGATTTACAGAAAACTAGCAAAGATTACATAACAACATTTTAAGAACACAATCTATCAAATGTATCAGAAGGCATCTCTAGTCCTCCTCTACTTCTTCCAAGAGATTTTGAACTTTTTGATAGAGAAATATATCGTTGTGAAACATTACAGTTATTAATGAAGGCTCTGATACATTGTTTCTTTTGCCTACAAATGGAGTAAATACTATTACAGTGACATTAGAAATTAATAAAGCAAGGTACATAGCAGAGTGATTAAGAACATGTTGTTAATCACACAGGTCTGAATACTGGTATATCACCTCAGACGAGGCACTTTATGTCTTTGGCATTCAGTCTCCTCTTCTGAAAGATAGAAATAGCATCTATCTCACTGTGACATTACAAGGATCAAATTAGAAAACTTGTTGAGAAAACCTGCAGTGTTTGGCACTCAATAAATTCAATAAATAAGTCACATACTTTGTTTGTGTCCTTTTTTTTTTAATCCTCGCCTGAGGACATGCTTATTGATTTTAGAGAGAGTAGGGAGGGGGGAAAACATCAATGCCAGAGAGAGAAACATGGGTTGGTTGCCTCTCATACATGCCCAGACCTAGGACTAAACTCACAACTGAGGCATGTGCCCTGGCTGGGAATTGAACCTGTGACCCTTTGGTCTATGGGACCATGCTCCAACCAACTGAGCGACACGAGCCAGGGCTGATTGCTTACTTTTTAAAGAAAAGAACAATTACCTAATTTGTCTGTGTTCTGATAAAGTCTCTGTTTCCTCATCTGTTAAATGGAAATATTAATACTCTCTGTCTCATGGAGAGGATTAAATAAATGCATCATCTAAAGCATTCACCAGAGCACCTGACACAATGACCACTCAGCCAAAAAGTGTTAACCAACATTTTCTATTATGGTCATGATTTTGGTTAAGACAAAGATAAATTATTGTAAAGACTTAATGAGACGATAAATACAAAGATTTAAGAGTACATGACATATTGTAAATAAATGTTGTAATATAAATGTTATTCTTCTTTTGATTTTTCAACCATTTGAAGTGTAAAATCATTCTTAGCTCATTGGTCAGTCACAAAGAGAAAGGTTAAGGAATGGATTTCACTGTGGACCATAACACCTGGCACAGTGTATCACACACAGAAAGAACAAATATGGTTTCATGAAACTTTTGTTTCCATAATATGTATACATGTGTAACTGTGTGAGGTAGAGAAACAAAATGCATTTCTTATTTTGAACAGCAATCACAGAATTTGGAAACACAAACCTAGAGAAGGATCTTAGCTATCTGGAGAGCAGTGTCAGGAAATTCCAGTTTGCCTTAGCAAGGGAATCACATAGCTTTGGTAGTTTTAGGCTTTAGTGGTGTCAATTCAAAAAGTAAAGTCATAACAAGTACTATGTAAAAATAAAATTAATAACTGAAGGGGAAATTGAGTCTAGGCTAAAACAGAGTAGTCTAGGATTTAAGTTTAAAAAAATTGCTGTCTAATTTTTACTCCCGTCACTCAGCTGTGAGTGTTCCCAGCACTCTCAGGATTCTAGAGGAAAGGTCAAAAGAACAAGGTCAAATATCTGAAAAATGCAGATGTTATGAGTTTGGAAGCAGAAACATTCCCAAGCCTATGCCAGCTTGTGTATTCACTAAGGCAGACGGCTACCTTAATAATTAAAGCTGCAGTGTCTTCCAATACTTAGCTTAATTCAGCAGTTCCCTGCTGCATGTATAATCCTTGGGGTACTCAAACTCAGCGTGCTGAATTTCTCAGCCAGGAGTGTCAGGAGTGTTCAGAACACAAAGACGCTAAATTTGGGCTTTGACTCCCTGGGGAATTTTGCTCTTAACCACTCTGGGTTTGCCTAAGCCTCCCCTCACCTGGGCAAAGGGCTATAAAAATAGGTTTAAAATTCTAGCAATGCACTAAATCTGGAAAATGAATTATACATTTTTGGAGGTGGTTCCTCATTAACCTGGCTATTAGATTTGGTGGGGAACAATTTTCCAAAGATGGCACAGTTCAAGGATCAAGGTTGTGCAGATTCCAGATTGAATAATGATCCTGAGTCATTTTCCAAAACTCGACCTAGTGTTTGCTGTATCAGCTTTGTATCAAGAAAGTGGTGTGCTTTATGCAACCATGTATTTGCCCTGTAGGTGACTGAGAACTCTATGAATGGCTCTAGTAAAACACATCTTTGAGTACCATTACGTGATCATAAAACTGGACTTTGTCTTTCACTTCTTAAAATACTATTAAAATAAATTAGAGTGGGAGGGGGCAAGACTTTCTCCTAACAATGGTACCTTTAACTTCTGAAGCCGTGTTTGCACATTACAATCCTCCCTAACGAGATGTCTTCCAGGATTGCCGCAGGCTCTCTCTCATTGGACTTACCAAACACAATTGTTTTCTTGTCTGAGTATCCAATTAGGATGTAAACTTCCTCCAGAAAAAAAAGTATGTCTTTTAGTTTTGAACTATCAATGCCTAGTAGGAACTGATGAAATAAGAATTTAATCAACATTACTTGAATTAATGAAAATAATATGTTGAATGAGTGAATATCAACTGTCATGTGCTATCTTGGAATATTTAATTTTCTTTTTCATTGGCCTCAGAGAAACTAAAACTCATTTAAAAACATTTGAAATCAGTCTTATGTAACTTAACACAGCATCTGTGTTAAACAAGTAAAACACTTGACTGGTCCCTTTGTAAAGGATTTGAACTTGAACAGATGCCAGACTCAGAATATCTTCAAAATATCTACCAAAATGTGGCCCAACCACTGCAGCTTTGATTTAAATCAAACTCCCATTACATTTGAATTTTTGGAACTCTTAACTGTAGGAAAGGTGACCATGATAAGAGCCTACAGAGGACCCACCTTGCTGGGGTTTCCCTGAGTTCCCCCAAGTCCACACATACTCTGCCAGGCTTGATCAGGCAGCTGATGGTGTTTGTGACATGTGTTTATTGTCAAAGCCCCTGAAAAGTAGGCAGATTCTACCTCTACCCTCAACAATTAAAACTGAAAGCTGTAATATAGACTGAGATTTCTCTATTGCTTTTTTCTAACTGTTAGTGACAATCTCCTTTCTTCTGACATTGTTAAACCTGGATGATGCAAGCCGCTCGTGGGTATCTTCTGGTTGCCTCGAGAAGGCCAATCTGGATGCAGTAGGACAGGATGAGAGCGGCAGAGCAAAGCAGAGCCAAGAGTTAAAGACAGAGCGGAGGGGGGGGGGGCATGCTGCAAACTAGTTTCACTTCTAACGTTGCCAGTGAATCAGGGTAATACATTTCCTTTTTTGCTGAAGCTAGTTCAGCTGGGGTTCTGTCACTGGTAACCAAAACATCCTAATACAAATAATTACTTTAGCCCCATTCAGAATCCTAAATGATCATTACTAGCACATTGGTTAAACACATTTTGAAACATTCAAAGAATGGAATATTGTTGAGTTATGGAAAGTGATAAATATAGGTCTATATTTACAAATAGGAAAACTGATGATGTATTGGTGAGTGAAAAGGATGACTTCATTCAGTAAATTAGCTATGAATCTCAAAAGGTGTGTGTGCAGGGGTGGGGGGCAGTGGAAGGGAGGGAGAGACAGATAGATATCTGTGTGTGTATTTGTTTTGGCCAAAGTCCAGGAAGATTTATACCCGAATGTAAAAAGTAGATATTTCTAGCTAATAGAATTTTGAATATCTTAATTTAATGCTGCCTTTTACTTACCTATTTTAAAATTGTTCAACAAAAACATATCAGTAGGGTTTTAAAAAAAAAATGCTTATTCCACCCTTGGTTTCAGTATGAATTCATTCAATTCTGTTTTGGTGCAATAAATTGTTCAAGATATACAATAAGGAAGAAGAGAGGGAATACTTTCAATAATAAAATATTATATTCTTTTTTAAAAAAAATTACTTATTTATTTTTAGAGAGAGGGGAAGGGAGGGAGGAGAGAGGGACAGAAACATCAATGTATGGTTGCCCCTCACATGGCCCCCAGTGGGGACCTGGCCCGCAGCCCTGACTGGGAATTGACCCAGCGACTCTTTAAAATTTGCAGCCTACGCTCAATCCATTCAGCTACACCAGCCAGGGCAAAAATCCTGTATTCTTTAAGCACCTATCGTGTTCAAATTACTATATTGTCATAAAGTGGTGAGAAATGGAATAAAAGAGATACAACCGTCTATAATTAAGAAAAAACAAATGTCCATTCTCAAGGAAATTAACAAAATTAGCAAATATATTTTCAGTAGAATTATGCAAGAAAACGAATATGGGATACATAGGTTTTTTTAAAATTTTTTTTATTTTATTGATGTATATATAGAGAGAAACATGGATCCACTGGTCCGCGCATCCATGCACTCACTGGTTGACTCTTGCACGTGCTGGACCTGGGATTGAACTGCAACCCTGGTGCATCCCGACAGTCCTCCAACCAACCGAGCTACCAGGCCAGGGTGGATACATGGTATTTTATGCAGCTTAATCATTTGGGAAATTTTAGGAGAGATTCCCATAATAAATTCTTGGGTTTCTAGAGTTTCAAATCTTCTAGTTATCAATATTCATTTCTCCCATGGAAGTGAAACAGAACATAAATTAAGATTAAATTCTCTTCCTGGAGTTCCTTCTCTGGGGTATTAAAATAATAGTGTACATGTGTTGTCTAGGAAGGTCATAAGAATTAAGATTTTACTTTTTCTTGCCTAGCTGAAAGTACTAAAAGGAGAAAGAAATACTGTGTTCAGAGAAAACTACCCATCTGCCTCCGGTGAGGTACAGAACAAGTTATCAAGTGAATCATAAAAATGCCCTCACTGCTTGCTGTTTACCTTCTATCTGAACTAATGGCTCAACCTCCTCTTTTTCTAAATCACCAGTTTGGAGTTAGTTACTGTATAACATACTTATATTGATATCTATGCCTTTTAGTGGCATTTTTCAGAAAAATCACTAAATGATAAGCAATTTATATGTTCTTCTTTGCCTCACAGCTCACCAACTTATTTTCCATCCTCATATTTTCAGAAAAATAAGGTAAAACACCACTTAAAACTGCAAATATAAATTTCTTTAATCACAAATGGAGAACTTTGAGAAGAAACATATTTGAGAAAAAGAGAAGAAATGCACATTTTATATTCATGGGTTTTTCTCTTCCCCTTAGTAGAACTAGCTTTATGAAAATAAGATCTTAATTTGTGTAGAGTTACAGTTTTGTTCTTATCTCAATCTACTGTGCTTATTAAAAGTTCATTGTTGAAATGCTAATATAATAAGAGTATAAGAATGTTTCACCAGCACCACATCCCATAGATCTCCAAATACTTCAGAAGTGTTTGTAAATTAATCCCGCTTACATTCCAGTAAATTATTCAATCTTCAGAGCCCACAGATGGGGAACAGGAGATTGGATTCCCGAGTGGAACACTGTATTCGTTCACATCAAAGGGAAGAGATAAGAAAGAGACTTAGTGTGCCTACGCTATGACAGATTTGAGAGCCAAATATGCCACATGGCAGGAGGCCACATACGACATGCTCACAGTGCAGCGCTCTGGGCGTGGGTTTTGGGTCACGCCTCTGGGTTGATGTCCTAGCTTTGTTACTTCCAAGCTCTTGGGCAAGTTTCTTTACTTCCCTAGCTTCACTTTCCTCAATTGTAAAATCAAGGTCATTCATGTAAGATCAAGGTCATACCTACTTTACACAGTTGTTGTGATGGTTAAATGAAATAATGCACACAACTATCCTGGCATACATGGTTAAGCTTCAAAGTTTGGTATTTTATGGCGTTATTTTCCCCATTGGAATGCATTACCAAAGTCATAGCCTAAGTGAGAGAAGTCAGAGCACTAGGATCCCACTTCACATCTTTTCAAGAAAAATCTACTTCAAAATGAGATAACTATAAACTCTTTAAAGAAAACAATCTATCAGTACCTTGGTTCTAGCCACCAAATCTGACTAGGCTTTGTATCAAAGGCCACATATTCTGAAGTTTAACATCACTCTTTATCTATGTCCTCATGTATTCATTCAACAAATATGTATGGTGCACACTCCACACAAAGCATGGGTTTAGGTGCTGAGAACTAAAAGGTTTAATTGGACATATATTTCTGCCCTGAAGTTGCTTTGGGTAATGGAACACAGGAAATGTGCCTGAAACTTAGTGCCTGAACATTGGCAGTCTTAGCTGCTTTGGAGCGTCAACATACTTATGTTTTTGGATTCGAATACGTCTCTCTGCACGTCTCTCCGTCCTGCCCTCTGTACTCTCAGGTATCCCTTTTTGGTGTTATTCCACATCTAAAATCTGAACTGTGACAAATTCCAAGTTCCTTCTCCTTTTCAGCTACAGGACAGCTGCAATCCTAGAGAGGGAAGATGATTCTGTGCAGTGGGAGGAATCACAAAACACTAGGTCTCGCCCATCCTTTGGGCCCTGCTGGTGGCAGTGAGAGTTTACGGGAAAAACAGAGAGGAGACCACTGATCCTAGGAAGGTGGGGGACTGCTTGGCAAGCAATAAGGCTACTAGAATATGGAATGGTGGAGAAGTAAGCTTTAAAGCTTACTAGTGATTTGTAGGGGAATCTATCACTCCACTCTAAGGTGGTATGCAAAAATGTGCTTTTTTTGCGGGGGGTTCTATTCAACAAAATTGTTAACTAGGTACCAGGCACAATTCCAGGAAATAGGAATATATCAATAAACCAGATTGCCAATGTTCCCTACCTTCCTGGAACTTACACTCTAGAGGAAGATGTGCAACACAGGTTTATTCTCCAAAAGGGTCTGTGATGTAAAAAACATTCAGGAATCAAGATGCTAGATCTGTGGCCCTCAATGTGGTGTATCAGCACCACTTAAGGGGAACCTTAAAAGTCCTCAGTTTCTGATGGGCTGGATGGTTGTTTGGGCTTGGGAAGGAATGTTTTGGAGCTCCCACTGATTTTGATCCAGTCAGGTGTGAGATAAACTGATTGCTTCTAAGAAAAGAGAATGGAAATAAAATTTTCCTCACCCAGAAGAGCCAAGAAAGATTGGCCAGTTCCTCCTTGACAAATACTACAAGGCTATGGGATTTTCAGTTCTGGGTATCTCAAGAGAGAAGCATCAACGTTCTTCCCTTATATTTATTAGTTTAGGTAGCACCCTCCAACCAGTGCTTTAAAAAAATTTAAATGTATTTCTATATACTAATTTAAGCTTTAAAAAGGAGAGGAAGAATTATCATCATCATCTAATTTGAAACCCCAAATAATTTCCCCATTCCCTTTCCATATACTGTAATACTACTACGAATAGTATGCGTTTTTATTATACGCCACTTAAAAGTATTCACTTTACATGCTGGGCACTTTACAAGTGTTTGCCCATTTACACTACTAAAACCCACGTGAGGTGTTGTTATACTCAACGTAAGAAACGGAGGCTCCCGGGGTCACACAGCTAGCTCAAGGACACAGAGAGATTGGACCGGTGGGAACCTAAACCCAGATCTCAACCCCTGGCTGCTGCAGCATCCTTCTGAGAGTCCATTCCACTCACCTCCCTTATTGAGCACTTGGACTCTCCCCTGCGACCAAAGATAAACAAACAAGTTATAAATCACTGAGGAAAAATTTTGCTCGGGAAAATGTACCACCCAGGCCGATTTGGGGAGTATTCCAGAAGGGCAGGCTTCCGGTGCACGGTACTCTTTGTCGGCAGCCCACCAGCTCTGGACAGACGCACACTCTACTCCTCGCCCCAGCCCCCGCCCACCCGGGGCGGGACCCACCCCCGGGCTGCGAATTTTGAGAGGTGGCTGCCGCGCCTACACCCCCGCGGGCGCCAGGACGCGGGTGCAGATCTCAAACTCGGGGGTGATCCTTATCTCCTGGCCCAGAGCGAGTACGCAGCCTTCCCGAGTCAGCCAGAAAGTTGAGCCGGGGGTAGGGATGATTGACTTCAGAAGTCTTTTCTGGAAGGGCACTTAAAAAGTCCCCAACCCACTATCACCATCTGGCTTATTTCCCTCGTCTATACTTTTCCCTCTGTCTTGAAAAGTTGGCCCCAAAGTTTAAGGGTGCGGATATCTGTGTGTGGGAGTGTGCGACGCGGTCCCAGAGGACCCCCGCCACCCCCACCTCCTCTAGCTGTAGACACTGGCAAGTCTCAGCTCCAGGACCCGAACCCTCCCGCGCTGTGTCGGCGGGAGCAGACGCCCGCCTCAGTGTAGGGCAAAGGGGTTTTGGAAGGAAATGTGGCGCGGGGTGGGGGGTGGGTTGTGGGGGCGGAGGTGGAAGAGCTGTGCTAGGTGACCGACAGCGGGGCCAGCCCACTGGCCGAAGGAGATTAGGAGGCTTAGGCCAGCGACTGTGTGTGAGTGTGAGGGTGAGTGTGTCAGCCTCCCCCCACCCCCACCTGTTTGAAATGGTTTTAAAATGCCAAAGCCAAATTAACCTGTTTCAAAAGTTGCAAACAGTTGGAGTAAAACATGTGCTCGTCCCCCTAGCTCCAAAGGGATTTGCTGCGTCCAGGGCACTGAAAGAAAAGGAGGAATAATAGGGGTGTACGAGAGAAGGTAACTTGCCTTTCTCTGGAGGGTCGGTTTTAGGACCCAAAGGGAAGCACATTGGAATCTCGTTCTTTGGGAAGGAGGGGTGGGGCGGGCTAGCCGGCAGGCGACCGCGGGGCGCATGCGCGCGCGTCTCCCCCGGCCGGCCGCAGCGCTCCGCGGCGCGGAATAGAATGAACTGTAACAAAACAAGCCGAGCCTTTGTATCTGCTTAAAGGGGCCGCAGGCACTTCCATCCTGTCCCCCCACCTCCCCCACCCCCACTCTGCAACCGCGTCTCTAGGGCTCCCAGCAACTGGCTGGAAGGGCTTCCCTCACCCTTGGGAACAGCCCGCCAGCGAGGACAGGAGAGCCGGGCTGGAGGTAAAGAGGAGACTGCATTTCTAAGAGGCAAGAAAGAAAGGAAGGAAGGAAAAAAATATAACACAAGCGGCGCAGAGTGGACTCTGGTCCCGAGGAGCACGATCGGGCGCCAGAACGTGGACCGAGAAGCACCGGAATGCAAACAAAGCTCGCGGGCGCCGGTGCAGAGCTCGCGAGGAAGCCCAGAAAGTTTGTTTTATGATGGCTTGAGTGCGCGAGTGTGTGCAGGGGAGAAAGGCTGCCAAGTTTCTCTCTCCCGTTGCGTTATTTGAAGGGAGATGTCTCTCCCATGAACCAGCGGGGGCTCGGGGGCTGCGCTGTGGGGGGGCACCTGTCTCTCATTTTATTTTATTTTAGTTTATTTGGAGGGGGGAGGGATATAACTCGTCATGTCGAAAGTGATCCAGAAGAAGAACCACTGGACTAGTAAGGTTCACGAATGCACCGTGAAGCGGGGACCTCAGGGCGAGCTGGGGGTGACGGTGCTGGGGGGCGCGGAGAATGGGGAGTTTCTGTATGTCGGAGCGGTAACTGCGGCCGAGGCGGCAGGGCTTCCAGGCGGCGGCGAGGGCCCCCGGCTGGGCGAAGGGGAGCTGCTTCTGGAGGTGCAGGGGATCCGGGTGTCCGGCTTGCCCCGCTATGACGTGCTGGGAGTCATCGACAGCTGCAAGGAGTCCGTCACCTTCAAAGCCGTCAGACAAGGTAAGACGGGACGCGCCTCCGGTTTGCTTCCAGAAAAGGGGAGCGGCCTGCGGAGTGTCTCCCCCCTCCCCCCGCCCCAATCTCGATTTCCCGCTTCGATCCTCGGAGCGCAGTTTAGGGGGGAAATTGAGGCTATGCGTCCGATTGTAGGTTAAATACACAAAGTCGTGGAGAGCTTGCCAGGTAGTTTGCCCACCTGTATTGGGAAGAGGGGGTTGGATTTGCGCCGTGGAGCGAGGGGGGACTTTTTCCCGGCCTGTTTGCCAACCTGTTATCTCAGTCACCAAGTGCAGCTCAGCTACGCCTGCGCCTGGAGGAGAGTTGGGGAACTGAGGCTAGGGCAGAGTGGAGGCTCTCCTGGCTCCTTGGGGGAGCGCTGCAGCAGGCGCAGTGCTTCGTTCTTTTGTCAATTGGCCATACCTAGAGAATGGGTATGAACGAGGAGAGGATCTGTGGTTGTTGAACCTCCTCCATTAGAAAATCGTTTTTACTCTGCAACCCTCCAGGTGGGTCGGGGCGCCGGATGTTCCTGAGCCAGCCTCCTGAAGATCCAGGACTCACCCCACAGCTGGATGACGCATGTGTCTCCTCCGTGTGGCTCAGCACCAAGGCGTGGGGGATGGACTGGGGGAGGGAGAGGAGGGGTATTTCTCACTTAGCTCGAATCAAGCCCCAGTCGATGCTACCACTACTATAGCCACCAATCACTGTCATCATCACCATCCATGATGGTGATAAGGGTAACCGCTACTCATGGTTAACTTTCTGCATGCCAGACTCTGTAAAATGCTTTTCTTGCATTATCTCTTTCTGAGTCACAAGAATCCTGAGGGCGAGTTGTTCTTATAATTCCCAAATTCCAGATAAAGAAACTGGGACTGACATTGGTTAGGTTACTTGTCCAAGATCACACAGATATCGAAATGAGGGTTTGAGTCCTGCTGCACAGCCTTAAGCACTGAGGAGGAAAGGTGGGGAGCTGACCTTTGGGGAGGGGAGGGGCAGGGCTGACTTGTGAGGAGGGAGTGGAAGCAAATTCCTCTCAGAAGTGGGTAGAGGAGTGATTGCCTCTTTGATGGCTGCGAGTCGTGGGGAGTTCGTTATGTCTCAGTTGGTGCAGGCAGGGGGTTGTCCCTGTATCAGTAAAGGCCTGCCTGGTACTCTCCAGTGCCATGACGCAGTTCCTCTCCGTGAAAGCGCTGGCGGAGGTGGCAGAGTGTGGTGAAAAGTTCCCATGTGTGCCTGATCTGCAGGGGCAACAGCAGTTGGAGGAACATGTCTAAGGGAAAAAGGGCTGGCTGGTCTTGCCTTCGAAACTGTCCTGTTCCAGATGATGGAGAAGACCAGGTGGAATAGACCTGGCTCTTTAGCTTTGGGAACTGAGGGACTGACACTTAGCAATGGAGAGCTCCTTCCATTTATGTCCTCAGTTTCCACTTGAACACCTCCTTCAAGAAGAAGCCCTAGAGCAACCAGCCAGGGTGAACAAAGCGTTCTTTCTCTGGGGTCCCATAAATGTGTAACCTTGTCATTTTTTCTTTATTCTAAACTGTGAGTTAGATCTTTTCTTGCCTCATTTCCATACAAGGTAGTAAGTTCACCAAAGAAAAGAGTGCTTCATTCATTGGTTATCTCCCCAGATTTTGTTTGAGGGCCAATCCCTGGCCTCACGGGAGACTGTGTCCTCACAGCCAGCTGTAAACTGGCTTTCTTGAGGTTGTTACATAAACTAATATGTGGACAGTATGCAGAACAGTGCCTGGCACATAGTAAGTGCTCAATAAAAAGTAGCTGTTATTGTTATATTTAAATTGAATTTGAACACTTATTTATTTCTAAGTCTAGCTCTTCGTGTTAGAAACCTGGCTCATGAGTTTCTTGTTGGACCTGTAGAGGAAATACTGTGTAAAATCATTTGATGAGAGCAGCTACAGGTCTCAGTTCAGAACCACTTCTGGAGAAAGGGCTGGAGGAAGGACAGCCAGGGCTACCATTTAGTGCGTGACCACCAGGTGTCCATTGGGTTTTGTGTGGGAGCTGGTGTTCCACATCAAGGTGCTGCCTGTTGCTGAGGTTCTTCCACCAGTTATCAAAGATCTGAGAGGCATTGTCCCAGGGCTACCTTGTCAATGAACTTAGGAAGGGTTGGTCAGATAATCACATGCTTTTGCAGTCAGACACCTCTGGGCTAGAAGGAAAAGGTAGTGTCTCCAAGTGTTATGTTATTTCCCTTCCCCGGAACCTTTGTGTGTGCTGCGCAGGAATGTTCACAGCAGGTATGTGTGTGTAAATCAACTTGTCCTGCTTGTAGTGGGATAGAATAAAGATGTGCATGGAGACACTCAAACGGCCTGGAATCCACTACAAAATGAAAGCTATTATTTCATGTGATAATTACATGGGCATACTTAGGTCTTTAATGATTTCATTACAGAAACATGGCACTAGAAAGCATTTCACTGGTCTTCTGTTTCCTCTCTTACATTGAGAATATAATTTAAATTATGACAGAATTGCTCTTACTGTGTCATTACTGTGTTTTAATCGTATTCGATAGCCTCTTACTTGGTACAAAGTAAAGGAAAATGTTACTTTAGTGTTGCCTGCCCTCTAAGCTAGGTACTCCCAGAGACATGGGTCACTGTGGGTGCTATCTGTATGGAAATGTCACAGTCTTCTTCTGGGAGAAAATTCTGCTGTTTCTATGTAATGGCAGGCCTCTGGAATGATGCATACACCAAAATAGTCTGTAGTAAATGGTATTACATGAAGCAGGATTGGATTGTGAAGGAATCAAGCTAAATGGATCTACCAGGTTGGAGTTGATTCATTTTAAATGGAGAAGACAGTCTTTTGTCACAAAGTACTTACAGAAATTTATATATATGTGTGTATATAACATATGCTATATAAATGTTATTTTATATATATAATAAAGCATATATGTATACCTTATGAGTATATATTTTTACCTATAGTAAAATGCACAATCTTAAATATATGGTTTGCTGAATTTTGCCCATTTATATGCTGATGTTAACATCCACCCAGATTAGGATATAGAACCCCAGAAATTTCCCTCATGTTCTTCTCCAGTCAGTTCCCCCCATGTCCTCCAGAGGCAAAGGCTGTTTGATTTCTTCTACCATCAATTACTTGTTTTGGGTATTTTTTAATTTTTTTAAATTGAATTTATGGGGGTGACCTTTGTTAATACAATATATAGGGTTCACCCCTGGCTGGTGTGGCTCAGTGGATTGCGTGCCAGCCTGCGAATAGAAGGTTGGATTTCTGGTTTAGGCACAGGCCTGGGTTGTGGTCCAGGTCCTCGGTTAGGGGCCTGTGAAAGGCAACATCACATTGATGTTTCTGTCCCTCTCTTCCTTTCTCTCTAAAAATAAATAAATAAAAATCTAAAAAAAAATTATATAGGTTTCAGCCCTGGCTGGTGTAGCTCAGTGGATTGAGCGTGGGCTGCGAACCAAAGGGTCACCGGTTCGATTCCCAGTCAGGGCACATGCCTGGGTTGCAGGCCAGGTCCCCAGCGGGGGCCACATGAGAGGCAACCACACATTGATGTTTCTCTCCCTCTCTTTCTCCCTTCCTTCCCTTCTGTCTAAAAATACATAAATCAAAAAAAATCTTAAAAAAATTATATAGGTTTCAGAGAAACAATTCTAGAATACATCATCTGTGTATTGTATTGTGTGTTCACCACCCCGAGTCACATTTCCGTCCGTCACAATTTATCCCCATGTATGACTTACTTTAGTTCATTACTGGAGATCATGCAGATGAAATGGTGCCGTGTGTACTCTGTGTCTGGCTCTCTTAACTCGGCAAACTGTTTTTGGAGATTTCCTATTGTTGTGTGCATTATTGTTCTCTTTTGTTATCGAGTAGTATTCCATTATATATGTATACCAGTTTGTGTATATTTGTATATATATTTTACAGATTTTATTTATTTATTTATAAAGAGAGGGAGAAGAAGAGGGAGGGAAACACTGATTGTGAGAGAAATGCTGATCTGTTGCTCCTCACACTCGTACACAGGGTCCCAGCCCACAGCGCAGGCATGCACTCTGACCCAGAGTCTGACTGGGGACTTTTCAGTTTGTGGGACGATGCCCCACCCACTGAGCCACACCCGTCAGGGCAGTTTGTTTATGTTTTTGCTCATCAATGGACATTTGGACCGTTTATCATATTTTGGCTATGGAATAATAGCTAAATGAATAAAGCTGCTATAAATGTTTCATTTGCTCCACATCTTTGCTGATCTTTTATCTTGCCTGATTTTTTTTTTAATTTTAGCCATTCTAGTGTATGTGGGAAAAGAAAAAAACTAAGGAAACTTTGCTATAGGATGTAGCTAGTTTTTACTAAGCACTTGCTTTAGAATTTGCCAGGCCCTTGGCTAAGCTAGTGCTGGATGGGTATTTTGTTCCTTTTTCCTCATAACTTAGATGTCGGAAACTAAGGTCCAGAGAGTTTGGGTGGCTTTTTCATGGGCCATACAAGTGGCAGAACTAGAGCTGGAACTCAGCTGTGTTGGATTTGAAAGCCCGTACTCCTAAATTACTGGGCCCGTGAGTCTCAAAGTATGGTCCCCAGGCCAATGGCATTGTTATTGGGTAGGCCAAAAAGTCTGTTTAGTTTTTTCTGTAAAATAAAAGGCAAAGTTTTCATTTTCACCAATAACTTTATTGATTTGGATATTTTGAGTATGTCGGGTATCTCCTGCTATTGGCTTCTAGTGGGTATAGGCCAGGGGTGCTGCTAAACATCTTCCAATGCATAAGACGGCCCCACAGCAAAGAATTATTTGACCAAAATGTCCAAAGAAACTTTGCAAACCACTTTTGATGCGTATGATCAGTCACAGCACCTTTTCCATACACTGCACGAATCTTTTTTTGCATTTCAGTTGTGTTTTTACCTTTCTTGAAATGCTAAAGCATAATACACTGAAAATGTTGCATATTTTCTTTCGTCTTCAATAATAAAATGGCTGCAGAAAAATTCACCAATTTTGGTAAGTTTAAAAAAATGCATACTCATATGGTAGCTGTTACAATAATCTATTGGAATTATTTCAAATGAAGTTACAACTGAGCACTACTAGAGCCATCGTATGGAAAAAATGTAATGGACTTTTTGGCCAGCCCAGTATTATCTGGGAACTGGTTAGATGTGCACATTTCCTGGCCTCACCCCATCCTCACTGATTCTGAAGCTCATGGGGGTGCAGCCTGTGGGGTGTTTTAAACAAGCCCTTGGGTGATTCTGATGTATGTTCAATTTTGAGTACCACCGCTCTGGGGTACAGACTGGCAATGAGAAAATTACATCATATGAGGCAGATGACCAGGCTTCCAGGTTAGCCAGCTAGCACTGCCACTCTGGCAAGTCACCCTCGTTGGGCCTAAGTTTCTTCTTGCCAGAAAGGAGTGAGTTTGCCCTTTCAGGTCTTTTGCAGTCAAAATGCAACAATTCCATGGATAACTCAGACTTGAAAAGTTTAAGATAGTGTGATTGTAGTTTCCCAAACTGGTAATATGATAGGTCATGCTTACATATTTTAATAGGTGAATTTTGTGGTTTTGCAAATTACCCAGGAACTGAAATGGTCTCTTCACTTTTTTTTGAGACAGAATGGAGAAAATAAATAAGACACAATTTAAAAACCACACCACCACCACCTAGCCCTTCCCTTGCCATAATGAGGGAATTATGACCACATACAATTGAATAGTTCTTTTGCTTTTCTTTGTTTTGTTTTGATGTTATGTGTTTATTTTGACCCATTGGAATATATTACAATAGTTCTGTAACAAACTTTCGTTCTTATCGTAAAACACAGTGCCTTGTCTTTCTTGGTTTCCCACAAATTCTGCTTCAGGGTCTCTGGGCTTGCTTTTTCTTCCCTCCAGAATGTCACAAGATTGACGCTTCTCCTGGTGTCCCCTCAGAGAGACCTTCACTGAGCTCCTTCTTCCAAGCTGTGCTGCTAAATGCGAAACAGCCAGCTCTGATGAAGGGGAGGCCCTGCTCTGTGGCATCACTGAGTTGGGAAGAGCTGAGAGTAATCAGTTCTGTGAGAGTCAGCACTCCACTGACCCCTTGGAAGACAGCTCCTGGAACCCCGTGCCATTTCTCTTCCTGTTTGTGCCTGTACAGCCTTGCCGAAATTTCACAGTATTTTCTGTTCCTTCGCTATTGTCTGTCTTCCCTCCCACTGGAATGTAAGGTCCATTACAACAAGTAGCTTTACTCACTTGTTCACCCCTCTATTTCCCATTGCCTAAAATAGTACCCGTCAAATCATAGGTGCTCACTAAAATTTCTTGGTTGCGTGAATGAATTTTCCAGTGTTGCTTCTTAGGTGAGTGCAGACTAGACCATCGACAACATATTTCCTTTTTTCCTCCCTGTTTATCTTTTATTTCTTCTCACTTAGGATCACAATATGTTCATTTTCTCATCACCAGATCTTCCATTTAGCTGGTTTCCTGTGTCTAATAATTTAGACTGAGCTATAAATAAATAATTGACTGGCAGGCTTAATGAATTACATTTAAGTGTTTCTGCCATTGACTGTAACTGGACTTTATGAAGTGAAAATTCAGATGTTCAGCAGGCAGGATGATGAGGGGTTTTTCGGTTTTCTGTCGATGTGGGACCGGCTCTATGTTGAGATCGTAAGAATGCCACGGTACGTCCCTTTCCTTATAGCATTGTCTCTCTGTACAGTTCTCCCAACCAAGAGCAAATCAGGTCTTTGGTACAGAAAGTCTGATTTTTTTCCTTTCCTGCTCTTAAATTGCTTTGTTTGTCTTTTTTAACTTAAACTTTCAAAAATCAATCTGTTTTTGTTCTTGGTGCCAAAAGACCACTCTCTGAAGGATATTTTTGGGTTATACTTTGGAACATTCCATGGCTTTTACAAAAAATAATGCAAGGACAGGCATCCCAACTTGTGCATTGTTTCCAGGGGCCACCGTGAGCAATGGCTGTGTTATTTAAAAATAGATTAACTTGACCTTATGATGCAATGGCATACAGTTGGTTCACTGCATTTGTTGGCATTCATTCCCCAGCTAGTTTTAGATGGCAGAATTGATGATCTCCACCAAGGAGAACTAAGTGGTTTATAAGCAAAAACATTCTGACATCTCCTTACCACAGGGGTTTATGTGAAGGATGTTGCTTTATAAACGATGGTTATTTAATGCAAAACACCCGTCTGTGATGTTAGTGGTCTCTTCCTTGAGTTTGTATATATGTGTAACAGGATATACTGATTTTGTATACACTGAGAATAAAGGCTGTCAAATTTGTTAAGGGCTGACATTCACATCCTAAAAAAGTAGGTTATTGCATTGCTGTCTGTCTTCATGCGGCTCATATGTGAAATCCATAACCTTGAAAAATCCCTAGTAAATACTGGAGCTTCGCTATACTGCATCCTATGGATGTTTGCATTCATGTAGTATTCCTGTGAATCTGTGATGGTATTTCCACAGCTGGACCCCCACGATGTCAAGGACATGCCTGTCATAATGACTTCTGCTCTATAGTCAAGTGTCCTGGGTGGGGTCCAGTGTGTTCTGGATGTCAGCTTTTCTGAAGGCATGTAGCAAAATTAGAAAATGTAATTTAAACAATGTCTTCTATGATTAAGTCTTTTCTTTTTATAGCTAAGTAATTAAATAATGGAATAAGCCATTATTTATGGTCATTTCTATAGTCTCTATCTCAGAGTGAAAGCCCAAGTCCTTACAGGGACTAACAGGGCTCCCCCCCGTGATGTGGCCCATGACACTCCTTCTCTGTCCTGTCTGTGGCCTGCTCTTCCCCACTCAGACACGTCAGAGGTCTGCTTCCTCATGAACTTCAAGTCTTTTTCAAATGTCACCTTCTCAGTGACACCTCCTCTGACCTCATTATTTAAAACTGTAAGTCCAGTGCCACTTGTCATTCCCTATTCCCTTCTCTGCTTTCTGTTATTGTATATTTATAAATAATTTAAAAATAAGTGAGGCCCGGCTGGTGTAGCTCAGTGGATTGAGCGCGGGCTGGGAACCAGAGGGTCCCGGTTCGATTCCCAGTCGGGGCACATGCTTGGGTTGCGGGCCAGGTCCCCAGTGAGGACCATGTGAGAGGCAACCATACATTCTCCCTCCCTTCTCCTCTCTCTGAAAATAAATAAATAAAATCTTAAAAAAAAAATAAGTGAATTCCTTGTTTTGTCTGTCCCTTCTTAAACAAGCTCTGAGAGGGCAGGGATGTGTTTGATTCTCTTCCCTGCTGCCTCCCCAGTACCAAGAATAATGCCTAGTGCATAGTAGTTGTTCAAGTATTTCCTGACTTCCACTGTCAAATTTAGAACTGGAATAAATCTTTGCCAAGCTCAGTTGCCTCTAAAAATTTCCAATATTTGAAAGTCTCTGACAACTTAGGTGATTGGTGATGGATCATGTACAACTTGCTAAGGGTTTAACATTTGCAGCCTCTGACTGGAGCTAAGTAGAGCTTAGCTGATTAATGTAGGAATATTCTCGAACACAATGAGCATCGCTGGCCCCATGTGCTGAGTGTCAGGGGACTTTGCAAACTCTGTCAGCCTCAAATGGACTGTGAGAGGTTCTTCCAGAACCATCAGCTGCTGTGTGTATAGACTTTTCATCTCCAGTGTTGTGAGAACAAGTTACATAAGAGAATTACATTCTTGCATCTAAGGTGTCTTTACTGCCAGTGGGGGCATTTGGTGGGCATTTAATAGGATGCAGTTCTGTTTTCCACAATAAGGCAAATCTTTCAGCCCATTATGAGACAAGATTCGAAGCCCTCTTTATGGACAGTGGCTTGATGGTGCTATTAAGAGGCAATTATGCCCTGATTATAAGCCATGCTTCAAAATTATTGCAACATACAGTGTTAAAAGAACTGCAGTACAGTTAATAAGACTGTAAGTTAATCCACAAATATCAATTTCTCAATGTGTCGTAGATTCACAGATTTTGGACTCAGGCTGGCCGAGGTTAGAAGACGGACTTTTTCACTCATTAGCTCAGTGACCCAGGGCAAGAGCCTTCACCTCTTTGCACAAAGATTTCTCCCTCCGAAAATAGGGAAAATAATGATACCTACTTCCTCGGGCTGATGGAAGAATCACGTGAGATTTAAGTAAACCACCTGGCTCAGGGCCCAGCACATAGCGAGTGCTCAGTAAATGTTGGCTTCCATTATTATTTGAATGTTCCCTGTCTGAAAGTGTTTGGAAGAGAAGAATCTCTTAAGAGATGGAGATTGTGGTACACAGTTCTCTGGAGAGCTTTTCAAGTCTAAGAAAGGCCCTCATTTTTCTGCATGATTCAGATGCTGCTTTTTTAAAAGGCCAGAACTGGAGTAGTTCGGACAAGTAAGAAGGGAAACCCTTAGACCTCATTAGGCTTAGGCGGAGGTCTGAGCTGCCTGAATTTCTACCACATTGTCACTGGTGACAATTGATTCTAATGATTGTCCTCAGACCCCAGGTTGAGGTAAGGCATGAAGGAGAGACAAGTCCTCTCCCTATTTTCTGGGGGTCTGGGGCAGTAAGGATGATCCTTGAGAATGTCCTTTCTTTCTGGCATCATACCTAGGCTCCCAGAGCCTAGGGAATGGCTGGGGAGACAGTGGAGCTTGGTGTTATAAGGGTTTGGAGTCAGTCGGACTGGTTGGGTTCAAGTCCAGGCTCTGCCATTTCCCAGCTGACTCATCATGGACATGTTAACCTCCCAGGACCTCAGTTCTTTCAGTTGAAAATGAGAATACTATCTACTTCATTGGGTGGTTGTGAGGATTCAATGAGAAAACGTGTGCAAAACAGTCCTCTGCTTGGCACCTAAGGAGTGCTTGCTGACATACCTTCATAGTAACTAACTGCCGTGATAATTTTCATTTGTGAAAGGGAGACTCATCAGTGAGTTCCTCTAAAGCAGTGTTCTCACTAGGGAAAATTTTGCCCCCAGGGGACATTTAGCAATGTCTGGAAACATTTTTGGTTGTTAGCAACCAAGGGTGGGACGGGTTACCAGCATTTAGGGAGTAGAGGCTAGGGATGCTGCTAAATGTGCTACTGTGCACAATACAGTTTCACACCAGAGAATTATTAGCCCCAAATGGCAATAAGGCTGAGGCTGAGAAACCTGCTCTATAGTAAAGCTTCACGGTTAAGACTGGGAATCTGATTTAGGAGTGGTAAACTAATAATCAAACTATTATTTGTTGATTTTCCTTTATTTTTTATTTAAAAATCCCCCCAAATTATTTATTTATTTATTTACTCACTTACTTATTTTAGAGAGGGGGAAGGGAGGGAGAAGGAGAGGGAGAGAAACATCAATGTGTGGTTGCTTCTCATGCGCCCCCTACTGGGGACCTGGCCTGCAACCCAGACATGTGCCCTGACTGGGAATCGAACAGGTGACCCTTCTGTTCACAGGCCCTTACTCAATCCACTGAGCCACACCAGCCAGGGCTAAACTTTTTTTTTTAATTAAAAATTTTTTCAATTACAGTTTACATTCAATATTATTTTGTGTTAGTTTCAGGTGTGCAGCTCAGTGGTTAGACAATCATATACACTACATAATGTTCCCCGCTATATTTCTAATACCTGCCTGGAACTATGCATAGTTATTTCAATATTATTGACTATATTTCCTATTCTGTACTTTATATATCACTTACTATTTTGTAATCACCAATCTGTACTTCTCAATCCCTTCACCTTTCATGTCCAGTCCCCCACCACCATCCCGCCCCTGATTTTCTGACATGTGGTTGACATCCGGTTAGGGTTTCACTTGGTTAGATGATATCAGTTTCATTTTAGCCATGAGAAAATTAGCTGGAGATGTCAGTGATATAACCTGTCCCCCAGGCAGCTGACATAGGTGAGATTCTTGGTTCTAAAATTCTTATCCTTGGTTTTGTCCAGAAAAAGGACCGGGTCCTGGGGCACGTGTCTAGACCACCGGTGGCAGGGCCGGATGGAGGAGACAAACATGTCCACCATCCTGGGATTGACAGGGTTCTTTTATAATTAGTTTGGAGAAAGAAGACATAAGTTGTTTTGAAGGAATTTGCGTTGGGGTGGGAGAACGTGAAGCAGAGAGAGTTCTGGGCCAGATGCATAGTAATGAAGTATTTGCTGCTTCTGGTTTGGTTGTGGGCAACAGTCTGGAAAGTTCATGCATAAGCAAGATGTGGTGTCATCTGGTGGTCGGCTAATCCTGTTAGATAAGAACTGAAATAGCTGCCTGGAAGTTGATTCAACGTTTTAATATACAGTCAGGTATGTGAGCAGTCTGTTGGTTTTGGCCCATGGCTGTTAACTGATTAATTCTCCTTGTTTCTTCTTCCCACCTGAAGCCTGCTGTAATATAATACAGGACGTTTCAGAATTTTTCTCTGGTACGTTTCTACATCAGAAACGTGCTGACTCCATGTCCTCTGACTGTTAGAGTCAGTGTGGATGCACTTCTTAGAGGCTGTCCCCTTGTTGCCTGAGTACGACATGCCAGGAGGCCCCGCCGAAGGCAGCCCTAGAAATACAACATTGATTCCTGAAGTGTTTATCTGCCAGAACACACAGCGTGCTGGTACCTCGTTTCTAGTAATTCTGCTCGTTTGCCGTCTTCTGTTTTCTCTGATCTCCCTCACAGTCCTGCTGATTCCTTCCTCTCTGCTCTCTCTTTTTCCCCCTCAAACATTTGATTTCAAGAGTCACAGTAGGGCCTTGGATATAACTGCAGACTTGCCACTCTTCTGTACTGGCTTACGTGTTTCTTGAATTCTTGAAACCAGCATCCCTATTTTCGAGCTCCTTGTCATCTCTGTCCTCAGTCGGAGCTCAATGAATATTTGTCAAATTGAATTCTTTTGAGGGTAACAAGTAGGCATAACTTTTACATTAAAAAAAATTCTTGCCTAAGATCTTGTTGGCTAGAAAATCCATGGCTTATTTTTAAGGCATATTAAATATACTTAGCCATATGTCTGAATTTTCTGTGAAGATTTAAGATGGTCGTCTGCCAGTTGTAGCATTTGAACTGTATAGAAAATATTGAATTGATTGTGTTGAAGGTCGCAGAGGGTCTTTATTCTGGCCAGATGTGTTCAGTGATTGAACCTGTTGCTTATGTGATGTGGCCACAGAAGGCATCACTTTTGGCTCGATTTAAATAGTCAGTATTTTGCCACCTGGATTCTTGGCCAAGCTTTAGGATTTACATCTGATAGGAAAAGCCTGTTCGTTTCCTCCTGTATTAGCCTGTTGAAGTCTGTGTGACTTGGTTAAAAATTAAAAACTCAAGATCAAGTTGTTAAAAAAGAACTTACTTTGGTTTGGAGCATGTGAGGTTTTTATTTTTATTTTTTTAAAATTAAAGCATAGGCATCTAGATTACAGTTTCTAATCTTTTAAAAACTCAAATGGTATTGTGACCTTATGTGGCTGTCAGTCACTACCCATATAGTTGGTCTGCTTCTGCAGCTTACGTTTTTTTCTGGTGAAATTTAATTTTGTCCCCTCATTTAAACAATGTGTGCACTATACTATAGAAATATGTGAATATGAAAGAAAAATGTATCCACATTGCTCATCCACTGCAGAGAAATACAATGTGTTAACACTAACTGTACACACAAACACACACATATGTAACATACACATATGTAAAACACACAGAAACATATATTAGATATGGTTTTTTGATACACTTTTTCAGGGTCTTTTTCTTATGAAAATTGGATCCTACAATATGTGTTTTTTTTTAATAACTTTTTTTTTTAAAGATTTTATTTATTTTTAGAGAGAGGAGAAAGGAGGGAGAAAGCAAGGGAGAAACAGCAATGTATGGTTGCCTCTCACATGGCCCTCACCGGGGACCTGGCCCACAACTCAGGCATGTGCCCTGACTGGGAATTGAACCGGGACCCTTTGTTTCCCAGCCCGCACTCAGTCCACTGAGCTACACCAGCCAGGGCACAATATGTGTTTTTTTAGTGGGATTTTTCTTTGTGCCTAACAGTATAGCATGGATATTTTTTCTTCACTACCTATATAAGCTACTTTACCATTTCAGTGACTGTGGAATCAACTTTTGGTTGTATGATGACATATTAAACCATGTTTTGGTTGCATTATAATATATTGTCATTATGTTTACTATATTATAATATATTAAACGATGAACACTTAGGCCATTTTCACTTCTATGTTTTTCACACATATTGATAAATATCCTTACACAGATATTTTAGTGAATTCTGTAGACATTTTCTTCAGATAGATGTTTAGAATTCTTGGTCCACATGAATTTTATCTTTTTAAGACTTAAATTCCTATCATTATAGTACTCTTCAGAAAGCATGCCAACTTGAGTTTGTGGGAGTTTTGTATTTCTTCACTAATCTCAGTTATAACAGATTCTACCCAATAATCATCATCACAAATTCAAATACTGAGTAGGTATGTTAAAAGATGTTAGGGAGCAGTGGGGCCTCTGGGGAACTGGAAGGTCATGTTTGGTTCAAAGGGAACAGTTGCCACTCAGCTTCAGCTTATTGCTGTCATGTGGGAACACTGGCCCAGTGTTGTCAGGTTTTTCAAGTTTTCGAGAGAACCCAGGAACTTGAATTTGTTAAAAAAATGAACTTCGCCAGTTTCAAAAGGCTGGTTCAAAGTTATTTCAAAGGCATGGATGAACCAAACACAACACATCTGGGAGCCATATTTGCTCCTCAGGCGACAAGCTTGCAACCTCTTATTTATGTATTTGTCTCTCTCACTTGACGTCTCTCACACTTCATCTCTTTAAGAGCAGTGATCACGTTTCTTACCCTTGTCTGTATTCTCAGGGCTCAGGAGAGTCACCAACTTGCAGTGAGGGTCAGTAAGTATGTGTCAGAATGGATATTAAGTTCCAGAAGTGGTCTAGTTTGTCACTCTAGTCCATGGAAGCTTATTTGGGGCCCACCTGGTGACAGTTCCTCCACTTTATTTGTGAGGAGCTGGGGAGAGGGTATATTTTGACAGCTGATCATAACTCTTGGAATACTTTATCTCATGGTTCTGGTCTGCTGACTCTTAAAACTGAGTGCAAAATAGCATCCTGATGATGACATTTATATGAATATGTACTGGAAATAAATAGATATATTCTCTGCTCTTAAGTGATTTTACTGTGAAATATGTGACCTTACAAATAAAAGAATTAATGAATTTCATGTACACCTTGTAGGGAGGTTTGGTTTTAAATATAGTAGGAAAGTTCCTAGTAGCATGACTTATTTGGACATTCTACACATAAATGAGGACCCTAACCTTTATTCCAAGAGTGGATGTTTTCAGAACATGACAAACCTCTAATATCAGTGGGTATCTGTTTTTCGGGGACAGCATTATATGGTAGAGTTTTGTTCTTTGGAAACCAACACAGCCCTTCTTGCTTTCCTGCCTGTGTCCTGGACTGTCCTGCATAGTTAGTGCTGGGCACGGGGTCTGCAGCAGCAGGTGACAGGGACTCAGGTAGTTCAGACTTGAGTTTAGTCACTGCAGTTTGTCTGTCAAGGAGCCAAGCAACGAAGGGCCTCTGTAAGTGAAAACTATACAGTGGGCAGCAAAAGCCCAACATGGAGTTTCAGTTTTGCTTGGTTTGGATTTGTATTGTGTTTCTATTCTCCTTCCCTCTGTCCATACCCATATTAGACAGAATAAGAACATTTCAATAGGCTGCCTCCAATAGGAACTCGAAGTTTAGACAGGATATTGTACATGTAATTTAGGAGTTTGGATGTGAGACAAAGCTCAGGACAGTTTTCAAGTTTCGATTACTGTATACCCGGATCTACTTCCTTTATTATTATCGCTTTTGGGGCACTCACAGTTCCCTGAAGTTGGCATGAACTTTGGCTTTTGTTTCTCTAAAACGCTTAAGGATAAGATATAGCAGGAAAAGCTTATATTCCAAGGTGTTTTAGTACAGGTGATCCCTGATAAAATTCCCGAGCTTTGGTCTTTGGTAAAGATTAGAGTCTAGCCACAGTGAGTCATGCTGTAGTGCAAAGCCATAGTTAGGCCCTTCCACATGCATATAAAAATTCTTTGGAAAGCACAGATTGCTCTCTCAATATTGACATATTGTACACACCTAACTATTTAGAAGAGAGAAGTCAGAGAGATGGGATGCCCAACAAGGAAAAAAAATTCATGTAGCTATTGTCTATTTTTGTCTCTCTAAACCTGTGGGAAAATACTGCCGTAAGTAAGAAAGGGCCTGGCTTTCGTAAGCAGTGTGAATCTGTTTTTGAGGTTCATTTCACCTTAAAGTGGAAGCTCAAGCAATTCTTTGTGAAGTAATTATCTCAGAGGAAGATGACTGTGGGAAGGACGCATTAATGGGGATATGAGAGTTGGTTACTACTGGAGTCTTTTTTTGGTGGAAGGAGCCTACCCGTGGGGTTTAATAAAACATGATGAGTCACCCTGTTGTCTTACTTCCTGAGGGGAAAGAGACATTCTCAAAAGGCGTGGGGAACTTTGCGGCCCTGTGCACCTATTACCAGGCACTTATATTCACCTGGCGGCTGCCAGCAGATTGCAGGTAGAGGTACTTGGCGGAGATCAGCTTCAGAACAGTGACCCGCAAATTGGGTTTGCATGAAAGGAAAGTGCGCCAGAATTACTACCTGGGAGAGTTTTCAAGCTATGGGAGTCCGGGGGTGATTTTGTGAGTGGCGCGGAGTCATGTCTACCTGCCCTGTGCAGCCCAACTCCAGAGAACGATCCACAAGCAGCTACTGACTCAGAATCATCCAGGGTGTTTATTGAATATGGGAGTCACCAGGACCCCACCCAGACCTATGGAATCAGAATTCTGGGCGATGGGCCCTGTGAATCCATTGTTTAAAACAGTTCTGGCTGATTATGGGAAGTCCTAAGTTTGAGGCTCCAGGCCCTAAAATACTGGCCTTTTCAACTCTAGCAACCTAATAAATGATGATAAGAGACTGTACTTTCTATTTGAATGACCACTGATTGAGGGTGACCGTAAAGAAGAGAAAGACTAATAGAGTGATTTGAGCTACTAGTCTAGGGCGGCAAATACCGGGTGTGTGCATATGTGTAGGTGGAAGGTCAGTTTCTTGCTTCTGGATCCTGGCATTAGTCTGTTCATTTAGAGGGACCTCTTCCTCAGCACCACGCTTGCCTTTTTAAAATAGCAACGGAATTCTGGAGGAAAAACTGTACTATGCAATAAAACATTCTGCAATAATAGAAATGTTCTTCATCTCCTCTGTCCAGTATTTTATCCACTAGCTACATGTGGAAATTGTGTACTTTTAATGTGGCTATTGTGACCACATTTCATTAGTCACACTACAAAAATGAATATTTTCATTTATTTGCATAAAACGAATTTAAATTTAACTCTAAGTAGCCACATATGACTGGCTAGTGTCTGCCAAACTGAACAGCACAGGACACAGTGCCATTACAAATGGTGAGGACAGGCACAGTTCTTGCTGTCATATTTACCTTCTCCATGAAGAAGCTGAAGTGACACTTTGGGTTGATGCTTGTTAAATGTGAAAGCTTGGGATAGGTAGTTTTGAGTGTTCCTTTTAACTTTTTTATCAATGTGTTTACTGATGACAGTTTTCTTTAAGAAGTTCAGTGTGTGGAGTATGCTGATTCTCCCAAGTGAAGTCGTTTATTCAGAACAGATATGTTCCACGTGAGTTGGCATGATGATTCTGGGGATTGCTGTCTCCTGCAGCTGATATACTGGATGATTGCATAAGTGATTTTAGTTTGAGTATTTTGTACAGAAGGGGATATTCCAAGTTACCTTTTTGTTGCATAAACTATTTTAATCACCTTGATGCTTTTGGTTACAAGTAATAAAAAACTACTTAACTGGCTTAAACAATGAAGGGGATTAGCTGATGCATGCAACTAAGACTTTCAGAAAAATGGAGCTTCAGGTAGGGTTTGATCAGGACATGGGTCATGTTTCTGATTTGCTTCAGAACTGCAATTAGCATATATGGCGCTCCTGTTCAAACTAGACAGTACCTCTCATATAAATTTTCTGGGCAAACACATCCCAGCAGGCCTGGATTTCAGCCCATACTCACCGCCTGTGAGAACACAGCCCAGATATTGTCAAGGATAGTCTCGATTCTCTCAGTGCTGCACTCTGCACTGCGCTGGCTTTGCATTAGAACAGCTCTTGTTTGCAGATGGATGACTGTGGCAAAAGGGGTGATGTGCTTGCTTATTTACAGGGAGGCCTAGAATAATGCCACATGCTGTGTGCTGAGTGGCTTAGGCCTGCAATCTCTACACCAATCATTAAAGCTTATGCAAATCAGTGCACACTTGCAGTACGGGTAAAGTCAGTTCTCATCTGGGCCCTGTGACTGTTACAGTGGGGGAGACAAGAAGGCTCTGTTAAGAAGGGAGAAGACATGGGATGGTTGCTGGTAACTGACACCTAGTTCTTTTTATTTTAAAAATATTTTATTTATTTATAGAAAGAGGGGGAGGGAGGAAGAAAGAGAGGGAGAGAAACATTGATTGGTTGCCTCCTATGTGAACTCTGACTGCAGACTGAGTTCTGACCCAGCAACCCAGGCATAGGCTCAGAACGGGAATCAACTGTTGATCTTTCACTTTGTGGACAACGCCCAACCCAGTGAGCCACGCCCATCAGGGCCTGATGCCTAATTGTTGCTCCTGCCCCCAACAGCATGGTGAATTTAGAGGGAATCAAATTGGACAAATGCCGTGGGCAATTCAATTGTAACTGAGTATAGACGAGGCAAGAAAGGAGTCCTTGGATATGAGTTCAGCTTGTGGATACAAGAAGAGTGACAGCTCCATTTATTCACCCTTTGTTATTGTAGCTCTGCTATGGGCTCTTTACAGAAAATGTGTATTAGTCTGCCTGGGCTGCCATAACAAAATGGCACAGATTGGTTTAAACAACAGATTTTTTTTTTTCACAGTTCTGGGCTAGAAGTTCATGATCAAGGTAATGACAAATTTCAGTTTCTGGTGAGGGCTCTCTTCCTGGTTTGCAGATGGCTACTTTCTTACCTTTGGTGTCCCTTTCTTATAAGTGTGCTAATCTTATTGGATTAGGGCCCCATCCCATAGCCTCATTCAACCGTAATTACTTCCTTAGGAGTCCCATCTCCAAATACTGCGGGTTAGGGATTCAATATGTGAATTTGGGGTGGAGGGGACACAAATATTCAGTCTATGACAACAGGTATTATTTTTCTTCATAGTATCTTCTAATGTAGATATTATTTTACCTATTTTACTGATGAAGAAACTGAAGTTTAGATTAAGTAATTTGCCTCAACAGCTAATAAGCAGCAATCCCAATCTGGTCCTAACTTCAGAACCTGTGCTGTTAAACATCATTTAAGATCAGCAGTTTCCAACCCAGGTGGTTTTGCTCCCATCCTCCACACCCTATCAGGCAATGTGTGAAGACAATTTTAGTTGCTACAGCTGGGGAGGGGTTTACTAGCATATAGTGGGCAGAGACTAGAGAGGCTGCTAAACATCCCACGGTGTATAGGACAGTCCCCTGCAAAAAAGAATTACCTGGCCCCAGATACCAAATACCAGCCAAGATCTGGAAACTTTGGTCTAGACTCATGTTACCTTCTTGTAGAACCTCCCCCTGCAGTCACTCACCACTCTACTTTCATCTTAACACTCTTCACCATCTGAGATTATTTCTTCTGTACCCCTGGGGTGTGATTACCTTGAGGGCAGGAACCTGAGTCCTATCCTCTATTGTTGTTATGACTATGCAGTACCTGGCTCCTGGCAGGTGAGCAGCATAATGAATGAATGTACGAACCAGCCCAAATGGCTTCCTTCTTGTGGTGGGTAGGTAGTTGCAGATATGGACATGGTTCAGGAAAAATAGAACAATTAGCCGGAAGCTTTAAACAGTGCTGGTTATTTTTGGAGACGCACTGCATTCGTGAAGGGCAGAGTGAGAGAAGAGCAGACAAGGTTTTGTTCTGCTGGTCAAACTTGAGAAGCAGTGTTGTGAAGAGGAGAAAGGGAGATAAGTAACCAGAACAACCCGTGTTATGCAGAGTGAGGTGAGAGACTGAGCTTGGGTGGCTGATTAGACCCTGAATGCTTAGAATGCAGGGGGATGCAAAGAAGGCCACTGTCCCATCAGTGGCCACCAAAGGCTTCAGCAGGTACACCTGGAACCTGGCCACAAGGGGCCATGATCCATGTGAACCAGGATAGCTAAGTGGTTACAGTGGGCTGCCTGATTTTAATTACAGCCCTACCCCTTACCAGCTGTGCAGCCTTGAGCATTTAGTCTTTCTGTGCCTCAGTTTTTTCATCTGTAAAAAGTGATGATAATAATAGTATCTGGCTGGAGGCCACACAGCTCAGTGCTCAAGAGTTTTAGAAGTGCAGACAGAGTTCAAATCCTGGCTATAATACTCTGTTTGGTGGTTGGAGAGGGGAATGGATGCCGTCTTTTGGGAAAGAGAGCCAAATGCTGTTAACCGGTTACAGTCTGTGGAGGAAAACCGTCTGCTTTTACATCCCCCAACTGGTGATAGCAGAAAGTTACAAATGTGGAAATACGCAGGAGCTGTGGGTTTGTGTGTGTCTCTGTGTATGGGAGGGATGGTTAAAGGTATTTTGTTCTAGACTTGTAAAATATAACAACGTGAAATGTGTGTGCACACACACGCCAGTGTCCTAACATTTACTTCATGGTTGTGTGTGTGTGAGAGAGAGAGAGTACAGCCAGCAATAATTAGGGACCCCATCTTTGACCAAGGTATAAATGAACCAAAAATAAATGAATGCAATGTAATACAGCAATTTATAGATACTAACTCCCAAAGAAGAGTAAAGGTTTTTGCTTTTTCTTTTATCATTGGTCCCCGGCATCCTCACTCTTTGCTCACTGGCTTTCTCCTCTATTGCGTGGGCCTAAAAGTCCTTTCTTGTCAGAGGTTGAAGCCTTCCAGCTCCCACCTCCTCACCTTGTCGTGTCATCTGCCTGTTGGGCTTCAAGTGTGGGAGGAAAACTGAGGGGAGAAGACAAATATGGATGATGCCAGCAATAGTGGGGCTCAATTCAGTGCTTGTCAGGTCAGGCCTTGCTCCAGGCACCGGGAGATAATCTTTCATCCTCAGCTCAGTTGTGAAGAATGTGTCCCATCCTCCCACTGTAGAAGTCAGGACACTGAGGCTTTTAAGGAGTCCCAGGTGCTCAGCTGATGAAGTGACAGCGGTGGGTTTCCTCACACTTGGAGACCCTCCAGGCTGTCAGCAGAAGCTGCATTATTGCCTCATCCCCTCAGACTGTACCACACCACTGTGTGAATTTAGGGTATGGAAAGTTCCGGGTGCAGTCCAGCAGCTAGCCACCCTTTCTTGCACTGGGGCGGGCCACAGTGCTTGTGCCCTCGGACGGGAAGGAGATGTGTATACCTGGGTGGTGGGTGTGGATATTCACACCTCAGAGCTTCTGTTTGTCCGTCTGCAGCTGTGCCCTACACAGGTCCAGACACAATGCCTGTGTCCTCCGCACTGATGATCGCAGCTGTCTCTTCGGACATAGTCCGAGGCCATGGAACTTGCATTTCATGGACACAGCAAGGTTCTATTTGACTTTTTAAAAGATTTTATTTACTTATTTTTAGACAGAGGGGAAGGTAGGGAGAAAGAGAAACATCTATCAGTTGCCTCTCTCACATCCCCACCTGGGGGCTTGGCCCATGACCCAGGTGGGTGCTCTGGTTGGGAATTGAACCAGTGACCTTTTGGTTCGCAGGCCAGCATTCAATCCACTGAACAACACCCATCATGGCTCTATGTGACTTTTTAAAAAATTGTGGTAAAATATACATAACAAAATTTACCATTTATACTATTTTTAATTGTATAGTTCAGTGGCATTAAGTATATTCACCTTGTTGTGCAATCATCGCAACCATCCATCCCCAGAACGTTTTCATCATCCCAAACTTTGTACCCACTAAACACCAGCTCCCCTCCCTCATCCCTGGCAATCACCATCCTACTGTCTGTCTGTAATTCAGACTAGTCTAGGTACCCATGTAAGTGGATCATACAGCATTTGTCCTTTTCTGGCCTATTATTTCACTTAATATATGTCTTTAGGGCTCATCCATTTTGTTGCATGTGTCTGAATTTCCTTCCTTCTAAAGGCTGAATAATATTCCATCCTTTGTACGTGCTGTATTTGCTTACCCATTGATCTGCTGGTGGACATTTGGGTCTCGACCTTTTCTGTTTGATTTAATCTTCTTTCTGCCCTCAGAAGCAGGTGCAGTTCAATTTCTCCGTGTCTTGGCTTCCCTTCTGCTTTTGTCCCTTTCACATCTCTGTGCCTGCCCTTTCCAGGTCTGTCAGGGCCACCGATTGATTGCCTGATGTCTCTAGCTGCGAGGATGGGGAATGTTTCCTTGTCATCTCCTTGGAACTTAGAGCAGTTTGGTAAGGGTGTGTATGTTGGTCATCTGGTCTTAGGGGCTTTAATCCCACCATCAGCTTTGACCTGACCAACATTCCACCTTCCTGGGTTCTAGGCATATGATCAGTAGTTATGCTCACAGGCTTGCATTTCAAGTAGCTGGGCTTAAGCCCAGTCCCACTGCTCACCGGCTCTGTGACCTTGGGAGTGTGACTTCCCTGTGACACAGCGATAAGAACACACCTTGTATGGATTAAGGAAATGTTACAGTGAAACTCTCAGCATGGAACATTGAGCAGAGGCAGTGTCAAATAAGTGATAGTTCTGATAGTCCATTGGTCAGTTTTCCTCTTTTGAATCTGATAACTTTAATTTTTTTTTATTTATTGGTTTTAGAGAGAGAGGAAAGAGGGGGGAGAGCGAGAGAGAGAGAGAGAAACATTGATTTGTTGTTCCACTTATTTATGCATTCATTGGTTGATTCTTGTATGTGCCCTGGCTGGGGATTGAACTTGCAACCTTAGTATGTCAGGACAATGCGCTAACCAACTGAATCTGATAACTTTTGATTTTAGGTTTGTGGAGGCGCTGAACTGACTGTGTAATGGACTCAGAACAGTTCTGTTTAATACGCTGGGATTTTATATTCTTTCCTGGCACTACCACCTCCTCTTAGATTTTATGCAGCTGAACTTGTTGGACCAAATTATATGGAGCAGATTTGATAGAAACACATTCCAAGTATACTATCTGTATGTCTTCATGTTATTTCCCTTAGTTCTCTTACTCGAGGTCTGAGTTTAGTTGCCACTACATTTAAATGATTAGTGCACAATTAAATGATTTTGGAGTCTTTAGAATTCTAGAGTGATTGGTGTCAAGATAGAAGGGTGGCAAATGCACACAGGCATTTTGCAATAAACTAGATGCATGATTGGGTCAGTTCTTTTTTTAATTGATTCTTTCAGTTGTGAATGAGATAAAAAAGGAACAACTAGATATTTATTACTTATAACATTTATGTATGCTTTTATCTCATTTAATCCTTACTGTATGCTGTACTTTGCTATAAGTGCTCTATATTATCTCAGTTACTCCTCAAACAACTCTATGAAGTGTAGGTACTATAATCATCCTCATTTTGCAGATGAAATTGAGGCTCAGAAAAGTTAAGGTATTTTCTGCCCCTGCTGTTAATGGCAGAGCTGGGATGCAAACCATATTTCCGATGCAGGAATGATGGATGCACTTACCAGCACTGGGAGGTGGTTGACTGTGTCTTCACTAATCAATGAGTAAGTGGACTTCTCTGAGATGAGCACAGCCAGAACTTTCTGCCCACGTCTTTGATGCCACACCCCGAGTTGAGTTTGATTTACCACATCTGTCTTCATGTATCACTTAGTACATGTTCACTACGTCTTTCCTTTTGCATTTTCCCAGACCATTAGGAGAAGTCCTGCAAATGATGCAGCAAATCAGTGTGGCTGTTGTGGGGAAATATTGTGCTTACTGGCAGTCCCATTTTATTTCTACTTTCAAATGATCCAGGGCCACGCCTCAGTTTCTTCATCTCTAGAAAGAATACTGTGCCATATTCATAGATGTGAAGACACACTGCTGGAATTCAGTGACGTTACTAAATTCCAGGCATCGTGAGGATGTGGTCTCTCTGCTCATTGTGTCCCTGAGGACTGAGGCTTCACAGTAACCCACTGTGGAGCCGGAAGTTCCTGACAGGGTGGGCATGTTCAAGACTCACTTTGACTCACTGCCCGGACCGTTGGAGTGCCAACCATGTTTCTTCTCTCAGGGCAGCATGTTGGCATAGAACTGTAGGAGTGTGTTTTTGGACCTGAAGGTTACAGTTTAGGTCAAGTCCAGGATCCCCCTGACTGGAAGGACATCAATTGAGCCTGGCCTTGGAGACCTGAAATTTGCCCTCTATAGGATTGTTTCATCTGTCTCTGCCCTTGAGGCTCATTTTATTTTTAAAGTAAATACAGAGTGAGGCAAACATAGATTTATAGTTGTTCATGTGGAGAAATAATACAATAATTAATAAATAATAATACAAGAATGAACTATGCTGCATGTGCTCACAACTGTAAGCCTACTTTGCCCACCCTGTATTTGGTTTCATTGGTGGGGAGATGGGTTGAGGGCTGGGTGAATAAGCGACAGGCATACCTGAGTAGTGATTACGCTAGGTTGCAGGATTTTTCCCCCCTGAAAATCCAGTCTGCACATATATAAAGGAATGTATATTTTATGAAAGAATCTGTATGTAAGTAAGACTAGGGGGTTTGGGGACTCTGCTGACTTCTCTCTTTAAGGTGCACATACTCTGGAATGTGTTAAGGGGGCTCTGGAGTCAGGCGGTTGTGGTTCAGAATCCCCTCTTCATCTCTGGCATTGCTGAGATTTATAACTTCTTTAAGTCTCAGTTTTCTTATCTGTAAAGTACCTACCTCACAGAATGTTTGTGAGGATTCCATAAGATAATGTATAAGAAATATTCATCAGAGTGCATAGTACATACTGAGTGCTCAGTACCTATTAACTATCATCATTATTATTTGATCCAGTGAGCAATGGTAATTATAGGCTCCATTTAACAAACACGAACACAGACCTAGAGGCAGGAAAATTCCTAGTATACCCATGGCTCTGACTATCTGGAGATGAGGGAACATGCGAAAAAGGAATGGAATGAGATATCATGCTCCCTTTATCAGCTTTGCAGACTTTCAGGAGTATTCATTAACTTGTTCTTGATATGACTTGTAAAGCCTTTTTGGAGAGCATTTGGTAAGAATCCATCATAAATTTTCACCTTACATTCCCATCACTAGAAACCTATTCTCTGGGAATACTTAAGCCTATAGAAGATGGGTGTAGTGCTATGTTCTTATAGCATTGCTCGTAATGACAAAAAATATAAAGCTGACTTATATGAGGTCTGTCTAGTAGGTATCCAGTCATGTAATATGAAAAATAGACACATTTATTGAAGAAGATACAAGATACAAGAAACATTGTACACAGGACACTGATGCCTCAGTCCCCTTCAAGGTAGGCACCTTGGGACCTCACACAGTTCTCCCAATCGCTTTCAGGTGCCCCATCGTATTTTCCTGCATCTCATCGACGATCTGAAATCTCTTTCCTTTCAAAGGTGATTTTAGTTTTGGGAAAAGCCAGAAGTTGCAGGGTGCCAAATCTTTGCTGTAGGAATCTGAGTCACATAGGTGATTTTATGTTTGGCCAAACAGTTCTTCATGAGATGTGATGCATGAGCGGGCACATTGTCATGATGAAGCTGCCAATCACCAGTTGCCCATAGCTGAGCCTTTCTGAATTACACAAATAGTTTCTGCGGAGGCATGTTCAAGCTTAACGCAAAATTTGATGCAGATTCATTGCTCTACTGACTCAGTCATTTTGAATGTGATGGCCACACAGTGCACATGCTCACTCAGAGGCATCTGCTGCCCCCACTGACTAGCACAGTGAAGTTGTCATTGTTCACACATGTGCATTCCAGTCCACTCTCCTTGGCTGCCAGGTTACACTGATGTCATATTATGCAAACCATCTCATTGTATTAACAATGGCTGGACTTTTCCAGATAGACCTCGTATGTACTATGGGTGATTGAAAATTACGGCATCTCCCTATAGTGGCATATTCTGCTATCAGTCAAAAAGAATGAGGTTGATCATGTAAACATCTCATTCTATATATCTTAAATTAAAAAAGCTAGAGATAGGGCAGCATCTATAGGATAATTGCACTTGTGTAACTGTTCACTGAGCTAGCTGGGTACATTTTTGTGTGCAGAGAATGGTACCTTTGGCAGCCTCTGAGTAGGGTGGCCATATGTCCTAGTTTGCTTGAGAAATACGTGATTTACACCTGTTGTCCTGGCCTAATTATTAGTAGTGCCCCTTTTAGTCGTCAGTGTCTTAGTTTGGATGATGAATGATATGGTTACCTGGCCTTCCTCTGAGGATTGGCATTGGGGCAAAAGTAATGGAAACTGACTATTACACATGTGACTTGTTGGTATAGTTTACAGCAAACATATTATTTTTATAAGGTAAATTGAGTATTAGGGCCCTGATACATTATATAGTGGTTCACCACTGAGCCACCCTATATGGTCATTAATAAGGAGGAAGTTACCATTTTGGGGGTGCATCAGATATCTGAGCATCTACTTTGTTCTATTTAAATGTCTTCAGTTAATTCGTTGAAGATATTTATTGTCTGAGAAAAGTACTTAGCATTCCACATGAACGTGCTTTTTTAAAGACCTAGTGGGGATTTTTGTATTTCCTTCTTTCATTTGGCTTCCAGGTCATTGAATTGAAATTCTTCTTTAGAAAAACAACACACCTTTTTAAAAAATGTAGAAATTGTGGCCTTCCCCACCCCCAGGTTCCTCAAACATAAATTTAGACACAATGGGAGTCGAAATTATTAAATGAGCTACATTGCAAACTATTGACCTAGATTGGACTTTAGAGTTGGCTGGGTTCCCCTTTTCTTTGCTTCCCAGTAAAACCCTAGAGGAAATGGGGATGGGCAGGAAATAGTGGCAGTTAAAAAACAGCAGTGATTCAGAGTCACCAGACTTCGTAGACACCTTTGACGTGCCAGGCACTATGTAGGTGACTTCTCATTCGTCATCTCATTTATTCTTTACTACAACTCTTGAAGAGTATTATGAGTACCATTTTATACGTATGGAAACTGAGGCTCAAAAATCTAAGTACCTGACCCAGGTATTTTGGAATCCAATCAGGCTTCTTTGATTTGAAATTTTAGTGTTCCATTCACTCCACTAGGGTTTCTCAACCTCAGCACTGTTGCCATTTTGTGCTGGGTTGTTATTTATTGTTGGGGGCTGTGGTGGGTGTTGTAAAATGCCAACCCCCACCTCCACCAAGTTGTAACAACCAAACAATTTCTTTAGACATTGCTAGAAGTCCCCGGGGAGAGGGAGACAGAGTAGTCCCTGGTTAAGAATGACTTTACCATATCAAAAATTGAAGAATGTTGCAGAATCCAGACAAATCAAGATTTAGGAGTAGTCAGGCAAAGCAAGACAGACCCTTACACTTGGCCGTTTGTGTTCTCCTCCAGGTCTAATTTTCTTGCTTTTCATTTTTGTTCATTACCTGGGGAAATAGAAAAAAGTAGCTGAAAATCCTATTAGTTGATGAATGGTGCTTGGCAAAATGTTGAAGAGGTTAAAAATGCTGAACCAAGAAAACATTTCTTAATTTATTAATCTTGACCATCCTTTGTTAGATGCTATTTTCTCTTTGCCCTGGTCGGTCAGGGATGTGCCGTAACCATAGGACTCCGTTCCGAGTTGTGGCAAGAGGCTTAAACAATGCCGCGTAGAACTCTCGGTGATGTTAGTGGGTTTGGCCGGTGTGCCACACATCAGTCTGCTTCTCAGCCACTTCAAGGCTCATTCCCGGGAAATCCTGTTTAAGTGAATTAAACTAGTTAACAAAGGCTCGCCATCTGCTTTTTACCTCTCATCCATTCACACCTCTACTTTTAGTAATTAGCTGATTACTACTGAGCTCTAATATCTTTTCTTTGTGTTTTAAGGAAAAGCTGGTGATTGGGGATTTCTAATGCTCTTTCTATATTTATATTTGTAAGAACAACTTGGAATGAATGTTTCCTAGATAAAGTATAGTGTGTATTATTCAAATTTAGTGGATCATGGAGTAGTTCCTTTGCCCCATGCTAAAAAATAGTTTCTAATATATTACTTGTCCAAAAAAAGTTTTAGTTAAGCTTTTGAGACATTAAAGCCTTTATGCATTTTAAAGTTTGGTGTTTCAGGTTAGCTGATTGTTTCATTAGCTGTTATTCTTTTTAATTTCAAAGATAACACTTTCAAACACCCACTCTGTTCTTCATTCTGATTAAAACAAAAACAAATCTGGTATAGACCAGTTTGTGTGATATAGGGAGAATTAGAGCTAAGGAAAAAGGAAAGGTCAAGTATCATATCAGCTCTGTAAAGAGTTAAGTCAGTTTCTTTCAGATTTGCATTTTATTTGGAAATATGACAAATCAAGTGGTATGGTACTATTTCTCCTCCCAGTTGTTTGGTGAAGTATATGATTTGGCTCACTGGAAGGCAAACTGAGATGGAGATTTCCAGACAGGACATTTGCTAGGGAATGCTTAGGGGTGAGCCCACACAGAGGGGCTGGTTGAATTGTGAGGTGATCTCAGCGGAGGCCCAGCGGACCCGCAGGACGCTCTGGAGTTGAGATGGTTCTTCACCGTTGTCCTGGGATGTGAGGGCCAGCTTGTCAGGTCAGCTAACCCTTGGGCGTGGGCTCTTTTGGGATGGGGATGTGACCTAGGAGGAGGAGACTTTCTGCAGTCATTATTGGGGACCCTGGAGGCATAGCACAGTGTTCATATGAACACATAATGCAGGCCTGTGTGTGAGTGTCCACATTAATTTAATTGACTTTGTCTTCAGTAATTTGACCGAAAACACACATCTGGGAAGTGGATGTGTTTTGTGTTCAATTCACATTTGACTAGTTCCCAAACCTTTACTTTTGCTGCTGTGTGGCTGTTGCAATGTTAGTTGCCGTAGAAAAGAATACCTTGGGCAAGTCCTTCATTTTCCGTGTAGCTTTACGTCTGCTGCAGCCTGGATACCCTTGAAGTCTGCTGAATTGGCTTTCTCCAAGATACCTTTTGTCATGGGTATGAAAGGAAAGGTAAAATCATTTGTCCTAAGTGAGTCGTCAACTGGAATAAAAGTCTGAACTCTAGCCCTCTATTATATTCCCTAGCCAGGGGTGACTTTGAGCAAATTGGTGTCCCTCCAATTCCCTGGGGAAAACACTTGACTCAGGCCCTTTACCATTTAAATGCCACAGGTAACACTTGGCTTCCTCAGCGAAAGCGGACTCCTGGCCCTGCGCTTTACAGCTGGCTTGCTTTGTGCACACCCCCTACAGCCACAAACTGTTTCCTCGGTGCTTTTGTCACTGCCTGGAAATCCTGAGGGCTAAGGTGTTTTGTAAATGCCAAGTTAGTGGTGTCTGTGGTGTGCACGAATTGAAGGATAAAGGAAGTTAGTGGTTGAATAAAGCAGGGATTAGGCAGTTCCTCCAGTGAGCCCAAACAGGAAATTTGGAAGAGGAAGTTACTGTACATTTTTACCAAAATTTAGTCCTTAGGGATTTTAAGGTAGGTGGCCTACTAAGGACACTGCAGTCTAGCCAAGCCGTGTGTAAGTGGGGAACTTTTATGAAGTCCACCTATTTCAGCCTTTCTTATCCTTTACCTGCTTCTACCCTTGGTCTAAGGGTGGGTTCCTTTATTCAAGCTTTAACTCAGCGAGGATTTGAGTGCACCAGGCCTTGTTGGGAATCAGTGAACATCAGCATGACATTCCCCTGTTTCAAAGAGCTCGAGATGAGGGGGGAGCCCTTTGGGAGCTGCCAGCTTGCCCTGTAGGGTGATGCCTGCCAGGGGCCCTGCGGAGTCAGAAGCCTGCTTAGAGCCAGACACACAGTCAGAGCTGGGGCAAGCGACGGGTCCTCCTTGTCCGTTGCTGTAGACGGGAGTTACGAGCAGCACCCACTTCATAGAGTTACTGTGACGACTTAACAAAATAGTAAATGTGAGGTGAGGGCTTAGCTACACGCTACGTGCCAATGATTATTCTTATTTAATAGAAAATTTTTTTAGCTTCAAGTGTTAATGTTCTCATGAGGACAGGTTGAGAACCACAGTGCCGAGTAAAGTCCTATCTCTTTTATTGAAACAGAATTACTTGTTTGACTTTATGAGAAGTTTTAAAACTCTGAATAAAATCCTGGGCAATTTTCTTTCTTAGAAAATGGAAATTTGTGTTATTTCGCATCCATCACTGGCACTCACAGTTTTCCAGTGTCTCGCGAGTTAGTTCTCATTGGCTGATGTTTTTGTGTGGTAGCAACATAAATGCTTTATGTTGGTTCCGGGTTTGGCCTGCTGCGTAGCTGATTCTTATGACCAGTGGGTGATAATGGCTGAATGACTCTGTGTGGACTTTTGTTTGCTGGCAGTGTATAGCGGTAAATCACTAACATTAGTGACAAGTAGAATTGAGCTGTTACTTTCCCAGTTACTGACCTCTCTGAGCCTCATTTTCATCAGTTGCATAGAACCCACGTATATCTAGGGGCCCTGACTGACTGACTCTTGGAGCACGTCTCATTGAAAGAAATGAAGTCCAGGAGCCAGCAGAAGTGATTCTGATCTTCTGCCTTTTAAAGAACATTTCGAGGAATTCAGGTGAATGCCTTCCACAGTGTTTCCCTACTCTGCCTATTTGTCTTCAGTTCAGTTCTTGGTCCTTGGTAGATGCCTGGAAAAACTCCTCGTCATATGTTCCTCCGTCTACCAGATCTCTCCCGGCACCTGGCTCCCTTTCCTGTGTCTCTTCTTCCTTCTCTTTTCTTTATCCTTCAGCTGCTCTTTTCTTATCTCCCTTTGCTTTCCCCTCCTCCACCCTCACACATAGATCGCCTCAATCTGCAGAATAAGACACAGGGGAAGGAGTAGGAGAAGGGGAAAGCAGTTAGGAATGTGGTTGATGCTGAGTGGGCAAGGCCAAATATTTTCTTAGCAGATGAGGAGAGGCAAAGAGGTTGTGAAGATTGATTCTTGAAAAACTGGGGTGGGACTCTTATAAAATAAGGATATTAGCTTAATATCTGGTGGTGATCCTGGTTAGTGATGGAACTAGAAACCTGAAAGATGGTACTGTTACATCCTTAAAGTAGAAGAAGAGGCTGGAACATGGTTTTAGGTTTAAGAAGGGGAAAAAAGGTACTGAAAACCAAGGTATGGGATGCCCAGTGTCGACCACGTCCTTTGCCTCCCCTCCCCTCCTGTCCCCAAGAGCAGAGCTGCTATGACATGCTGCATTATTGAAGACTGAGGTCTCTTCTGCAACATGTTCAAAAGTCATAGGTCACATCAGCTGCAAATTAAACCAAATCCATGGCTTTGCATAGGGGGCTGCTTTATAAACAGCTGCTGTCTGTATTCCATTAAAAAAAAACTATTTAACATGATGAATTCATAGTTTCATAGATTTCATCTCAATGTCTTCTGAACTTTGGAATTATAATTCAGCAGATGTTTTAATACCCTTGTACATTTAAATCAAATGTCAGTGGGGTACAGAAGGAACTAAGCTGTAATAAAACAAGGAAGGTATGTGTGTCAAGGACCCTTCCAGTTGTTACCAAGACTAGTGTTTGTAATCATCACTTCAAAGGCAGTTTGGTGGATTTCTCATTCTTCTAGCTCTTGGCCATGATCTTTTGCCTACCAAAGTGTTTGCTTTAAATCTGCAATAGTCAAAGATACCCGAGACCCAGATTTTTGCACTCAACCTTGTTTGTGGGGTTCTTTGTCAGTGGTGGTACCATGTGGCAGATTGCATTTTCCAAAGATGGCTACAAAACTATCTCCCATCCCACATGCTCATCTTACAACATGACCTTGACTGTCCTCTCCACATATTCCTCCTCTTGAACCTGGGCAGACCTTTGTGATTGTCTCAACAAACAGAGCATGACAGAAAACAGTTGCACTATATAACATTTGAAGCAAGACCCTAAAAATGCCATGTGTATTTGCATTGCTCTCTTGGGGTATTATTCTCAGAACCCAGCCTCCATGGTATGAGGAAGTCCAAACTAGACCATGCAGACACCACACAGAGGGTCCTTGTGTAGGTGTTGCTGCTGATAGCCAGTGTCAGCCTCTAGGCATATGAATGAAGATGCCTCCTAGTAACCCAGCACCCAGATGTCAGGGCACCCCCAGCTGAATTCCTAAACCATGGAACAATAAAATGGTAGTCTTATACCCCAAAGCTTTGGGGTGGTTTGTTTTGGAGTATTAATAATGAGAGAGAGAGAGAGAGAGAGAGAGAGAGAGAGAATGAGAGAGAATGAAAATGGATAGAAAAAGACATTTCCTTCAGATGAAATCTGAGTGGGGTCCCCCTCCGCCAATTTGCTTTTGGGGAGCATAAAGCAAGACCTTATGAATGGTTTCAGCTTGCCTCTCAGGTGTAAAGGAAGTGAACGTTGTCAGCTTAGAAAGAGGGTAGAGGAAGAGTATTGTGTTATGCTCACCTCTTCTTGGTACTGTTCTATTATTAGAAACAAACAAAAAAGGGAGAATATTCTTTAAGCAGTCACCAGGTTAGCCTTAAACACACAAAGCATTTTGCTTTCCTGACATCCCATAGACGTGCTGTGTTCCCAGTTCCTTCATAACTTCCTACCCGTGATGAATTTTCTAAACCAGATTTAATGGATATTTGGTAAAGAACTTTTTCTAGTAAAGCGTTTTGGGCAAGAAGGGACCTTAGCAGTCACCTCATCTGTTATCTTTATCTTACAGAAACTCATGCCCAGAAAGAGTGACCAGCCTGAGCTCACCCAGCTAGGTCCAGGGTCTAAGGTTAGGCCCTTGCCAGTCATTGTATAGGTGGCTTTTAGTTTTACATGCATGAGAGCTAGGAAGTGGCATGCTCAGACAGGGGCTGTGGCCTCCTGGCTCCAGACATCATGCTGTCCATCAGGATGGAGTGGCCTAAAGTTGGGTTTGTGTTAATAAAGGCTCTACGTTCACACGAAGATTCCCTGGGAACTAATACATTCCTTTCCTAGTACGTTATATATATTTTTTTATCTGCCTATGAGTGATAGGAACAAATAATTCGACATAGATTTTTCCCTTTTCTATAATGTAATAGTTTTCTCTCATGCCTACTGCCCCTTTAACCTTAGGAATCAACCAGGCAAATCTACACTTTCTGTCACACTGAGGCTAGATGGCCGTCGCTGTCCTGTGTTCTGTCTTCATGCACAGTGCCATGGCTGGTGGGAAAGGGGACACAGTGGAAGGAAGAGCTAGAGTCAGCGTTGATGGCCTTCCTGTGATGCTGCTGTTCAAGCAGGAAGGGCTTTGCAGGTTTGCATCAGTGGTCCTGTTCATCTCCACAGTTTACAGATATCAAAGGTATCGTTTCTTTGTTCATCACGTTTATGGCAGACAGGTCAAAGTAGTTCAAGGGGAAATTTTGCCTAATATATTAAATAGATTTAATATTGCCTCTGTGTGTGTGGTTACTGTTAATTCCATTCCTGTAGTAATTCTTTTAGTGTCACTCATTAGACGTAATTTACCCATGTGGGCAAGTGGCCCTTCCATGCCATGTAAGTATCAGAGAGGCAAACTTTGAAGTGTAGTGAGTCAGTTGCACCACTTAAAAAAATAGTTATATTGGGCCCTGGCTGGTGTAGCTCAGTGGATTGAGTGCGGGATGGGAACCAAAGGGTCGCCAGTTAAATTCTTAGTCAGGGCACATGCCTGGGTTGTGGGCCAGGTCCTCAGTGGGGGCCATGTGAGAGGCCACCACACATTGATATTTCTCTCTCTCTCTTTCTCCCTTCCTTCCCCTCTGTCTAAAAATAAATAAATTAAAAAAAAAATTTAAAGAACAGTCATATTGGAATCAGTGAGTAGTATACCCAGTTGTTTTGGAGAAGACACAGGTCTTCCCCTCCTTCAAAATGTCTTAAAAATAGGCCCTAATTTTTGCCTCAGACCTATATCCTTACAAATAAAATTGGAGATGTAGTGTCATCTTCTGTATATTTGCATTAAAAGGAAGCAAAATATCAAGTGATTAAAATTGATAGCTTAGGGAATTCTTTATTATAGAGACATTTAACAAATTGAGGTCTCACCTCACCCATCAAGACATTTTTTTTCTTGCCAGTTTGCTCTTTGTTTCCAAAAATGCTAATTACAAATGTTTTATTTTTAACTAATTGTTGAAGTTCATATTTTGTCTAAGGAGAACTAATGTGAGTCCCTTTACTGGCAAGAACTTTCTGTGCCGGCTCCTTGTATTTCTTTATGAGACTCTATTAAATAAAGGCGCAGCCTCACAAATGGCTTGCAAGGGTCTGAGCACCCTGGGACTCACAGGAAGGACTGAGGCAGGAAGTGGTTCAGCAAGCCTGGGCTTTCTGTTGGGAGCAAGGACAGAGGCTAGGGGAAGGTCTGGACCTTGACAGTCATCTCTAGGTAGCGTTTTCGTTGATGTTCATAAGTGGTTTCAATGTCCATCTTTTTCTATGAGCTTTCACAGCTTGGCCTGTGGGCAAGCGATTATTTTATTAAAATTGGCAGAGATGTCCAAAATTTTCCATTGTTCTTCAGATTACTTGTTTTTGATTAGGCAAACACATGATTATGAAGTGGACAGGAAACAGAATCTGAAGGGCAGGTAGGAGCAGTCTTGAAGGCGCTGACTGTGTAAGTCATCCAGCACTAGGACCAGTCACCTTCATGTCTTACCCACACTGACTGTAGTTCTTGAAGCCTCAGTGTCCTTCTTGCTCACTGGACCATTGGGTGAGTAAATGAAATAATGGGTGTGCAGCCCTTTAGACAGGGCCTAGCAAGTACTGGATTCTCATTGAGGTTGGTGAACTGAGAGAGTAAATATTTGCTGACCTTTTATAGAGCCTGATGTGGAAGGTTTAGCCCATGAGATGAAGTTCTGTCCTGTTGCTGACAGGGAGTGACATCCATCGAGAGCCCAATGTGTGCCAGGCCCTCATGCTGCTTAGCCCCACCAGAGGGGGCCTGGGACGGAGACCAGTTCTCAGCCCACCTGCTTCCTAACTGCAGTACTCCAATTTGAACACCTTTCATCTTGTCTGCCTTTGGATGTCTTAGGTTTTATTCCCCACAAGGCCCATCATGTGCTTTTATTTAGAAGTATCAGAGTGTGTGTACAGAGAGTATTTTTGCCTCAGTTATATTAAGGTTTTTTTTAACCTACTTTTATTTCAGTAAGAAAATTTAGTTGGGGTAGGAAGAGAGAGAAGGGAAAATAGGGGTTAAAACTGAACATTACCTCCCAGCCTGGTTCCCTGACTCTCTTTGGAGTCCTTAAAAGGCTTTTGGGGAAGGAATCTCAAGCTGTTTTTATTACTAAAAGAGAACAAAGCCCATTGGACAAGAGGACATTTTGTAAAGATATGGTTTCTTAGGTTAACTAAAAAGTCAAGTTTCTTTACTTTTAGTTGGAATTATCTCAACTCTGTTGGTTACACTGGCTATCTCAGGGGCAGATAAGTTACTCATTAGTTCATTAGTGCAGTGGGGAGCTCAGACTTCTCACAACTGGGTTGTATTTTTGAAACATGATGCAATTAGTTCTTGATAGCAAAAGGATTGTGAACCACTGGCATATCCTGTCATGTCTTAAAAGGGGGCTTAAAACTTGGTAATAAAGAAGGGAATAAGCCAACATTACTACATGCATCAAGAAAGGATTTGAGCTTTCTGCCATAGGAAAAATTATGGACTTTCCATGTGGCCTGGAAAATATTTTGAAATGATCCGATTTTAGGTCATTAAAATAAATATTAAAATAGACTTGTTTTATTCACTGAATATTTCACCATAAGGTTCTGGGTACTCTGTTAGGTGCTACCATATTTTTACACACTCGGAGAAGGGAAGGCATCGATAGATTATAACCATCTGCTCATATGAAATTTTGGTATTTCATATGTTTAGCACGTTCAGATTGAGAATATCAATACCATAGATGGGAAGCATATTGCTCTCATATTTACTGGTCCTATCCCCTTTCTGTCTGTCTGTCAACCACCCCCACCCCCCAATCCCTGCCTTGCCCCAGTTGTAATTTCATTAAAAAGGAATTCTTTTATAGCCACTGCCTTGCATAATAAAGGGTGAGAATGAAAAGGCACTTACGAACTGTAACTTGGTTTTATCCCATTTAGATGTGATTCTATTCTCTGCTAAGAAATGAAATAATTATAAATACGAGATGTAAGTGAACTTCCATTAAATGTTTCAAGTAATGGAAACACATCAACAGTAATCCTATGGAGCTATGTGCTTTAAAAGTTTATAGCTTCATTTTTATGAGCTTCAAGGGTTTTTGCACTAGATGAAAGGAATACTATTCTATAAAAATTGGTATCTTATGAGCTTAAGACTTTCATCAGCATTTTAGGAAAGGAGAGAGTAAGACAACAAAAAGCAAAAACCCAACCATCATTGGTTTTCGTATAATCTACAAATGGAGTAAGTGGTCATTGTCTTTTGGCTTCAGCTTCTGATTGTGCTCTTTATGACATGAAGGGGTGTATTCCAAAGCAGAAACCAGGCTTAAAACTTGAAATGTTGCAGAATCTCACAATTAAGGGATTTTAGAAGTATTTAGTGAAGTCTTTCATTGTTAATTCCTTTGTTAATTTGTTAATAACAAATGAATTTGTTTCACTTGTTAAGCAGGTATTCATTGAGAGCTTGCTGTATCAGTCATCTATTGGCAGAAGAAGGTTTTGTAACAAATCACCAAAGCTCTCTGGTATCGAGCATTAAGTAGTTATTCTCACACTTCTGGGTCTACAGATCAGCTAGGGAGCTCTGTTCTGTCTCATTCTGGGGCCCAGGCTGGACTGGGCAGTGGTATGTGGGGCAGGTTCTTCTGGTGCCCTGATTCAAAGCTCCCGAGGGGAAAGCAGGTAGACACTGAAGCCTGGTCTTGGGGCTGACGAGATGCTGCCACTTCAGCGCATATCCAAGGCACATCAGTGAAATGTATTGCTTCCATAGAGGTTAGAGGAGCAGGGAGAGAGTATTTGTCAAAAATAATCGAATCCGCCACAACTACTATTTGCCATTTCTTGTGAGACTAGAGTTACAGTGGTGAACAAGATTGAAAAAGTCCTTCCTCTCATGGATCTTATATTCTCATTTTGGAGGGTCGGGTGGAGAGAAAAAACAGTTAAACACATTAGCAAAAACACATTAGCTGAATAAGATAATTTCAGATAGAGGCAGGGTGATGTGGTAGAACATGACTGGATAAAATATAGTCATATCATATTTTGTTATTTTTATTGAGTTTTTTAGGGCTGATGTTCTTTCCTTTCCAGTATGACATTGCTATAGTTTTATATAATTTTTGGCAAATCTGAATTTCGGTCTGTGGATAAGGTGGTGGAGATTTTGGTGGTTGGGATTTTCTGTGGAGTTTTGCCCATGTTGGTTAGTGTAAGTGAGGATGTCCGTTGTCCATCAAGGGGGAGATCTGTACAAATACACATTTTAAGTACCCCCTAGATCAGACACTGTGGCCTAGAGTGTGTAAAGTGTTGCAGGCTATATAATCTGCAGAAGAAACTCTAAGAAATCATACATACCCTAATTAAATTTCTTCTTCTGCTAAGCAAAATGAGGAGCCAACAGGCTAGTGGCTTTTCAGCTGTGAGAAATTTGGACTAGAACAGCCAACAAGGTGTGTATTGGGGATGATGTCATTGGAACTGTATGGTAAAACAGGAGTTGCTTGTTAGGATGTAGGCATGCTAGGCACTTGATGAGTGAACTTTTACCCTGTCTAGCTGGGGCCCTCTCATAGTTCAATGTTGCCGATATCATCAGAAATAACCCAGAAATAATGGGAGAAAGCTTCCTGAGTTCCCAGCCCTCCGAAGGTCCCAGCTGTCCAACCGAGGCTGGAGTGTCTCTTGCTTTACCTGGCAGAGTGCTTCTGGCTCAGAAGAGGAAGTGTGGGAGTTCTCCACCCAACCTTGACAGACGGGAATGGAAAGGAGCAAAGCTGGCGGAAGTCTAACTTCATTTTTGGTTTCCAGACTGTCAGACTGGGAGGGTAACTTTAAGTTGGGGGATTTTTTCCCCTTAGTTTTTCATTTATAGTTATCACTAAATATATTCTAACGATGGAAAATTATGGCTTTTTACTTGCCATTTGGCAGCTGTGCCTGTATCTTTTTTTAAGTTTTTTGGTGTATATTTTAAATTCAGTAAGATCTGAATGGAGTGGAATTATGAGACTTAAAACAAAGTTGTCTCACTGTTAATTTAGGGTTAGCTGTAGTATAAAAAGACAAGTTATAATAGTAGCTAGCAATTATTGAGAGCTTATTGGGTGCCTTGTCCTGGAAGAAGCACTTGACAGACATAGTATCATTTTTTTTCTACCCTTCTAATCACCCTATGAGTTGGCCAGTATTATAATTCTCATATTATAAATGAGGATGCTGCGGCTCAGAGAAATTCAAGAGTTGCCCAAAGTTACCTAGCTAATGAGTGGAAGATTCTAAGCCACCCCTGCATATTCTGAGGCCCAAATTTTTAGAACTCTGGTTATTTTATTTTATTTTTTGAAAGAAGAAGACCCTTTTGAATTGGTGCAAAAACTTTTGTGTGAAAGAATCTGTTCTCAGGCTTCCCAGAGCATGGACTTAGGTAGACATTGAGTACTATGGAAACGATCGCACCTGAATAATTACGAATGGGAATAGGAGGGCCCAGCTGTGCAGTGCGTTCTCAGCTGGAAGAAATTATGGGAGGTTAAGTTTGCTGTTTTAGGAATGTGCTTGCTGGTTCTTTTATTTTCCCTCCTTTCCTGACTGTAGCTGGAGTAGGATTTGAATTAATTGTTTGGGGCCTGGTAACAGACTTTGGATCTGACCCCCATCTTTAAAGAACCTTAAGGGAGCTATAAATCCCTACATGGAAAGTGGGCGAACAGTGTGTCCTCTTGTTTCTATCAGTGATACTGTTTAAAAGTATTTTTAATTTTTAATTAACTTGACCTTTCACTGGGACCAAATCTGTTTTTTATTTCTTGGTTCCCCTGTGTTGGGACAGCTCTAGCCACTTACCTACTAATGACTCATTGTAATTATTGGCTATTGCTGAACCCCTCTGGACAGGCCCTGTCGGGTGGCAGTCCATCTGAGACCATATTGCGTTTGTTATTTATGTTGCTGCTTATCTCAGTGCCTTTATGGAAATGTGTTTCTTATTGTCTGTCTGCACTAGGGAGAAGCCAAAGCTAAGTGACTCATCAGAGGGTCGTGGTTCCTTCCGTGTTTGTCTGGGGCCTGCAGTGTGTAAGCGTTGGGGGTCTGTGGGGAACAAGGCAATATTCTTGCCCCCCAGAAGCTTATACAGTAGTCCCTCCTTGTCTGTGAGGATACACCTCAAGACCCCCAGTGGATGCTTAAAATCACAGATAGTACTAAACCCTTTATATATATATAATGTTTCTTCCTGTACATACATACCTATTTTAAATTTTAGTTTGTAAGTTAGACACAGTAAAAGATGAACACAATGAGTAAAAATGAAACAGAACAATTATAACACTATGCTGGAATAAAAGTTATGTGAATGTGGTCTCACTCTCAAAATGTTATTGCACTGTACTTGCCCTTGTGGTGATGTGAGATGATACAGTGCCCGTGTGGCGAGATGAAGTGAGGTACTCAAAAAGGCAAGCAATTGAAAATCCATGAATTGTTTATTTCTGGAATTTTCCATTGAATGTTTTTGGACCATGGTAACCATGAGTACCTGAAACCGTGGATAAGGAGGGACGATTATTGTATGGTAGTGAAGGAACTTCCTGTCCAAGAAGTCCATGCCCTTCACATTTAGCACCTGACCATTGAACCCTTTGTAAGCATTGCTAATCAGCTTTAGCTGTGCAAGCCACTCTAGCTGGGACCCAAGACTTGTGAGTGTGGAAGGCATTTTGCTTGGATGCTGCAGCCCAGTAGATATCATAGGGAGCTAAGACAGAGCATCCTGCTATTCACTGTCCAAATTCCTAACTGAGAATTTTGAGAATTGTGAGAACTAATTAAATGATTGTTGTTTGTGCTAAGTCACCTAGGTTTTCATAGTTTGGTATAAAAAAGATAATAAAAATGTGTTTGGGGGATGTTTAGCCAGCACCAAGAGTGGGCCAATCACTGGGCTGGTCTTTTTCCCTCAGGGAGCTTAGTGTATGGGTAGGAAGAAAGATATTTGATACATTTTTTCAAGTTAAAAGTATTTTGAAAAGGGTAGTGGGCTCTCACTGGATGCTGAGTACTAGAGCATTTTGTGTTGGAATGTTCACTTTGTTTACCACTTACTATTTTGTTTGTTTAATTGCCTGCCAGTTGTGGGCTATTCTCTTTCTTTGACATGATGATAAACTTCTGGAGGACAGGCAGGGAATTGCCTTTGTCCCCTGAGGAGGGAGCATGGACTGGCAACCAACACCATGGATCTTGCACTCAGGTGGGATTTGATTGACATATACTAGCTGTGTTACTTGGGAGAATTTTACTTAACGACCTCAAGAAGGGTATGTGTGTGTGTGAGCTGCAGATAATATTTACCACATGGAGTCTGAAAATTATGTAAGATGATGTAGTGTAGGGTCTGATGAGATTGTATTTGTTGTTTTTTAAAAAAATATTTTATTTATTTATTTTTAGAGAGAGAGAAAGAGAGAGAGAGAAACATGGATATGCGAGAGATCCGTTGATCAGTTACCTCTGGAACAGTTGCCTCTCACATGCCCTCCACTGAGGTCCTGACCCTTAACCGGGCATGTGCCTTGTCTGGGAATCAAACCTGTAACCTTTCAGTTTGCAGGCCAGCACTCAATCCACTGAGCCACACCAGCCAGGGCTGATGAGATTATATTTGAATTTAGTAACTCACAGGCTTGCTGTGATCAACTTTCATTCAATTTGATTAGAAAAATGAAGTCTCTCCCAAAGGAGTATAGGCTGCGGTGGTAAACAGTGTTTGGGGTCAGGCGATGGAACCTAGAAGAGTACTTGGCACTGGTTAATGCCCCACAAGCATTTGTTGAATGAATGACTAATGTGTGGTCTATTTGGATGTAAGTTATTCTTGGTCAGGAGATGCTCGGTCAGGAGATGCTCAGTCAGGGCTTGTTGGTTCTTCTGATTGCCGCTGGGTGGCTAACCTGACACACCGGCCTCCAGCTACCTGGGTTCTTGTTTTCCAATGTGGGCCCTCGTCCTGCAGGATGACAGGCAGAGCTGTCAGTTCCAAGTTTCATGGGGAAACTGACATCAGATGGGTTGTCAGTAAAATCGTGTGACGTAAGCAAATTAGTAATGTGTCATTATAACCAGCTCCATATGGTCCATTGCAGCGACGCTTCATTAAATGGGATTTTCGGTTAGACATTTCATTTCCTTCCTGGAACATCCGGGAATAAAGCTGAAATGATGGTCAGACTCTTGGAAAGAGAAGAGAATTTGTGAAAACCTGATAAGGACTATGCCTTTCCTTCCATTGTTGCCCTTGCTGGCCTGCAAGGCATTGTTGTTGGTTAGGGTTTTGCTATTTAAAATGTGGTCCATGGACTGACCAGCAGCGTCAGCATCTCCTGAGAGCTGTTTTTTAAAATTTTATTTTTTTTATTTATTTATTTTTAGGGAGGGAGAGAGGGAGAGAAGCATCAACTTGTGGTTGCCTCTTAAGTGCCCCTTACTGGGGACTTGACCCAGACATGTGCCCTGACTGGAAATTGAACCTGTGACCTTTTGGTTCACAGGCTGGCACTCAATCCACTGAGTCACACCAGGCAGGGCTCCTGAGAGCTTATTAAATACAGAATCTCAGTTCCCTTCTCAGACCTACTAGATGAGAATTTGCATTTTGTCAAGATTCCCAGGTACTACCTTGAGACAGTAAACTTATGGTTGGGAGGGTGATTGGAAAGGTTTGGTTAGGTGGTCCTGATATTGAAGGGAAGCAATGTGATGACTGTTCAAGAAAAAGTGTTACTTTAGGCAGGTAAGATACAATTGCTACTACACAATGAACTTTGATCACAAAGCTATTCATTGTTTTGGCTCAGGTTTTCTTCAGTACCCAGTCCATGTTATTTCATTATAGGTACTCAAGGATAGTACTCAGTTCCTGGAGATGGAGAGCAAATACTTGTGCCGAGTTACTTATGTGATGAATGTCTCTGTCAGGACACTGAGGTAGTGTTTCCTTAACTACATAACTGGCTGGGTTATTCCAAAAGTGACCTTTACAAAGTGCCTGTTCAGTGTCAGTTAGTGTATGAGGCACCTTCGGTACATTGCTTCATTCAGCCTTCTTTCACCTTCGTGAGGACATGGAGGCTTTGTGAGGTTAACTTGCCTGTGATCAAACGCCACATCTCTGTGGCACCTAACCCTTCTGCCATCCTCCTGCACACTTCTTTCTCATGGCATTGGGAGTGCTTTTTTAAACTGGCGTCAGTATAGGATTTAGGGAAGAACCTAAGCAAGAAAAGAGTCTACACCAAAACTCACATTTGGTCCATCAGAGCAAAGTCTGAACTGTAGTGGTTGGTAAATATTTGAATTTCATTGCATCAGAAGCAGGCCCCGAGGCAGTGTGCTAGAAGGAGCTCATCCAAGCTATTTCTTCAATTTCCTGGGAACGAGAAAAAGTGGTGTCTCATTCTACATTTCCAACACCTACATTTTGTAAATACAGCGAAGCTGCAGAGAAACACTTTTACATTACCGCTAAAGAACAGTAAAACATGGCATCTGAAGCAAAGGCCTCAAATGTGAGTCACTTGGAAACCACCTTAACAATTTTTGCCATATTTGCATATTATTTCTATATGACTGACCTGTTTTTCTGTGACTGAGTCACTCAAAAATTAAATTTTAAGAGCAAGCTTTATGTGACATTCATAATTGGAAACCCACACTATTTGTCGTGAGTGTAGCACACATAAATCCAGGCTTCTGAGCCTGAATCCTGTTGTCTCCTCATTAAAGTGTGTAGTTAACCAACAGTGGCAGGTGACAAACCCCCTACAGTTCCCAACGATGGCCTTCTGAGATCCAAAATTGGAAGTGTGGAAAGAGAATTAGAAAGGAAATAATTTTCTCAAAATGTAATTTACTGTTACTTTTCTGGGTCAGTTCACCATCTAAGTTCTTCTGCACATGGGCGAATATGACTGAAGATAAATAAGTCTACACTGTTGAATTTCTCTTTCATTTTTAGTTTTTAAAAAAGTATTTATTCATTTATTTTTAGAGTGAAAGGAAGGAAGGGAGAAAGGGAGGGAGAGAAACTTCAATGTGCGAGAGATACATTGATCCCTTGCCTCTCACATGCCCCTATCTGGGGGGACCTGGCCTACAACCCAGGCATATGCCCTGACTGGGAATTGAACCAGCAACCTTTCTGTCCTCAGGCTGGCACTCAGTCCACTCAGCCATGCCAGCCAGGGCGGAATTCTCTATCTAAAGCCATCTCTGAGCAAGTTGTCCAGATTACAACACTTGGGCCTCAGGAGAGTTTACTATACTGAAGTTCACATTTATCAGGTACCTCTGTTAGGCGGCAAACTGGCTCAAAGATCCATAGTGCCCTGGCAGACTCAAAATTTGAAGAATGAAACATGAAGCATATACCCAGAAATGGCGTGGCAGTTATGTTCATATGCGTCTAGGCCAGGGGTGTCAAACTCATTTTCACTGGGTACCACATCAGCCTCGCGGTTGCCTTCCAAGGGCTGAATGTAATTTCCACTCCTTAACAGCTAAGGTGTAGTTACATTTATACAGTCCTAAAATTTTTTTGGCCCTTTGAAGGCAACCATGAGGCTGGTGTGACCCCCAGTGAAAATGAGTTTGACACCCTTGGCCTAGGAGTTTCCAGCTAAATAAGGAGAGTCTCCCTTACCACGGGGCCATTTTTTGACAGGCAGCCACTGTAGGTGGCACCATTTACAAGTGATTTGTATATCTGTCTAAAGAAACAATCCTGAGCAGTTGATTTCCACCTTGGTCTTGTATCTGCAGCCTCCTTGGCCTTTAGCCCCTCCATTTCTGCCTTTGGTGCAATGCTTATTTCCTACCTACCAGGTGTTGGTAGTACTTGGAACAAGATGCAGAACTTGGCTTTGTCCTGGTTGCCTCCTGCTCTCTCTTTCTCTTGCTTGCCTCACTCAGGTCGCTGTGAAGGTCCTGCTGCTTCTCCTTCTTGTGTCTGCTCCCCCTCCCCTGGGTCCCCTGCAGCTTTCCTCATTAGATAGCTAGACTTTGGTCATCCTTGAACTAATCTTTGAACCACCTGTACTATTTTTTACTTATATTTTTCTTTGAATCAAATGCCTTTTAAAGTTCAATATGTAAAAATAAATAAAATTATCAGTTTTCTAAGACAGCTAACTTTTTTCAAATACTCATTAAAATGAGCACACAACTGTTAACATTAAAAAAAATTGTACCTTGCCCATGTACTATTGGGAGCAACCTTTGACCCCTAGCAGTGGTTCTTAGCTAAAGCGTAACATTAGAGTCCTGGGGGGAAGATATTAAAAAATCCCAATGTACAAAGGTCCACCAATTAGGTCACAATTTCTGGGAATGGGATATAGGTATAGAGAGTTTTTCCTAAAAGTTTCTTGGGAGGCTCTAGTGTGCACCCAAAACTGAAAAACACTGAGCCCGGAATATGGTCAAATAGTACCACTATCTTTAGTCTGTACCCATTTTAATGCATGTTTTACTCTATTTCTATATTAATCCTCTTAAAAGTGTCTTTTTCCAGACCTACTAGTTAGACAGAAATTGTCACGGTGCTCTGAATAGTGCCAGCACCGGGGACATTTTAAATGTATAGCTTTGTGATACAGCATCAGAGTGACAGTGAGGAGGCTTGGGTTTCAGGCTTCGTTCTGCCACTTATGAACTTGGCAGTTGACTACATCTTTCTGAGCCTTGGTTAAGCCTGTTGTCAAATGGAGAGACTAATGTATACCATCGATATTTCCCAGAGTTGAGTATGGGTCAAATGAGAAAATGTATTTTCAGAATGTTCTGTCAACTTTCTTAAGGGTACCATGGCATATAACTATTATTAATTAAGGCTGGGGGAAGATTAAACAATAGGGAAGGATTTGAGAATATATTTCACACTAGTGGTGATGATTTAAAAAATGACTTCTTGCTGATTATAATTATAGAATATAGCCCATTTTTTCACTCTTGGACTGCTCACAGTCCTCGGAAAAGGACAGCTGGGCTTGCTGAACAGCAGCTGCTAACTACAACTAAAACAAAACACAGCCTGATTGCAGTATCTAGAGGTTAGACTCCCTTTCATGTTGTCTCCACGTGTTTATTTGTTTTTACCAGTGTGGGTTAGTTGGCTCTGGATTTGCCCTCATTTGTGGGTGGAGTCCTTGGAAGTTGCACGTTTCCACATTATTGGTAGAAATCGTGCTTTGCAGCAGACGCTGGCTCAGATGGAGTGATGGTGTGAAGCAAGACATCGCACTCCCCATCTCCCACTGGACTTAGGGGCTGTCTGGATCCCCCCTATTCTGCAGCCAGTTGCTAACACTGTCCAGAACACAGTTATGCCTGATTTAACCTTCAACTTGAAAATAGCTGGTCACTTTGGCTTTGGGAACCATAGACTGGGGGAAAAAAAAAAGGAGGTGGAATCTCACAGACATAAATGAGTACCTTGAACTTTGGGATGAGTATAGATTTGAGTGACTCAGAGAGATTCCCGAATATTTCCAATACTTACTGACCTAGGTTTTTTATTTGATTGGAATGTCGTAAGTTCACAATAGTAAGCTGAAAAGTTGAGACGTTTTTGGGTTCATTTTTCAAACTTTAAAAAAAGTGTCCAGATAATAACTTACACCTGTCTTATATCAGTGCATTTTCAGATCCATGATCTCATTTCATTTTTATAACAATATGAGGTAATTGGGAAAGAAATTTTCCTCGTTTTATACAAGTAGATGGTGATGGCAGCTAAGGTTCAGCTTTAAGGAAGGGAGTCAGAAGGTAAATATTTTGAGTCCTGGCCCCTGCCACTTGTTAGCTATGTGACACGGGCACATCACTTAGACTCTCTGAGCCACGTTCTCATGGACTGTAATAACACAGTTCATGGGTCCATGAGGAATAAAAGGGTAACATGTGGAAAGCCTGGTGACTTAGCACAGAGTTGCTAGTTAATAGCGGAGGTTCAGACTGGTTAAATGACGTGTGTGGAGGGCTGGCCTATGGGACTCCTGCTGTCTGACACTGTGGAAAGGCACCTGCCCGTGTGAGAGCTTGCTTGCTGACTAGTGCCAACCCTGCCGTGGGTCATCCCTGTGCACCAATGCTTACCCTTTCTTAAGTTTATGATATTTAAATTTAAATAATTAAAGTTATAGGAATTAAAATGAAATTAAATAATAAATTTAATTCCATAGTCATGTTAGCCACATGTCAAGAGCTCAGCAGCCACACGTGGCTGATGGCTACTGTATTGGATAGCTTGCCTGGAACACATTCCAGTTGTCATTGGAAGTGTTACTGGATGGTGTTGCTCTAGCGGGTAGGTGAACCATGTGGCCCACAGTTTGCCTTTTGGGGCATTTGGTAAAATAGGGCCATGATGAAGATGATCTTGGAGTTATGCTGACTAATGGTTCTAATCCTGGCTTTTCCACTACTTGTCTGATTGACAATAATAGCCCCCTTACAGACTTCTTGTAAATCTTATATGAGATACTGTGTGTACTAACTGCTCAAAAGATGGTATATATCTTTTATGTATAGCTTAGCACTTGCCCCAGGTCTTGTAGGTGAGGCCTCTGTCTGCCTTCAGAGCCCTAGCTCTTTAAATACTGCTGCATTGCAGTACCTCCTGACCTTGCAAAAACGGAGACCTTAATTATGCCATTCAAAATAAGCAAGGAAAGGGATATTTTTCCTGCAGTGCCGTTTTGGCTGGAGCTGGGTTTAATCAACAGACAAGTGCCTGTACTTCTTGGCCCACTTCCCTGGGCATCTGGCCCTTTCTGAGTGGCTTTGGGAAGAGGTCTTGACTTAGGGAGAGGGTTTCCATGACCGCTTTAGCCTGAGACCAGCCTGTGGCTTAATTCCCACCCTCTGCTTATCTCAAGGACTAAACTTGGCTAAACTTCAGCAAGCGGCATGCTCCTTGTCTTGTGTGATATTTCATATGCAAGGTGCAGCTTCAGAAAAAAGACAAATTTATGTCCTATTACCCTTCTCCTCCTCACCGGCGAGACAGTTCACCCCCAGTCATGGGCAAGGTTTGAAACACTTGGGAAATTTCCATGCTGTATTTGTAAAGAGAAGACATGCCAAAACATGGCTATAAAAGTGATGATATATTTTAAATATTTATGTTGAATAAATTAGTACTTTCAATGCATACATAATATGCCGTGTGGACTGACCACCATTGTTAGATAGTCAGGACTTTGTAAACAATATTAATGATCAGTGTCTTGGAGCAGGTAAGTCCAGTAATGGGGCTGGTGTGTAAAGTCGTCATGACTGCAGTGAGATTTCAGTCTAGTCAGTAGGTCAGAGTCCTTGTATCCAAGCTCAGTATGAGAATTTGCGAGGAGTCTATGACTGAGAGGCCCCAGGACTGAAAGCTCTCAGAAGCTTTCATGATAAGCCTTGAGAATGCAAGGTTTATATCATAAAATATTTTGTAAAAAAATTTTTAGCAGCCAGGAACATGGATATTTTCATGTGTGGGGTTTCGTAAAGAAGTGGGGGTCAGGAAACATCATAAAGAAAAAGCCGCTTGCTTCTGGATATGGACACAGAGTTGGCAAAAGTAGGTTTACAAGTTGTAAGTACATGAAACAGAGTTTATTCTTGTATTATCCTCTCGAGTTAATAAAGCTATTGTAATAATCAGAACCTGCATGTCTTTTTCCATAGGAACGACTGTAGCCCTACTTTGCCCACCCCTGTAGTTCCTTCCCTTCTCTTTGTTATGTGGACTTGTGATGCATTTCTCTTGTCAGCTTCAGTAGGCACTGACTTATGGACCGCTTGCTGTCTGCTTGTGTCTCCTTGGAAGCTGTGAAAATTAAATGAAGTCCTTTTATCCAAAGAATGTAGAGTATAATGTGGCTCTCCGAGGTCTCTGTGAGATGACTGTTAGCCACTGAAACTTGGGACTTTGCCGTCTCTTAAATTGCCCACATAATTTGGATTAAAAGAATTTGAACAAACAACGAGACTTAGCTTGATTCCAAATTTGAATCTGCTCTCTAAATACATTTTCTTTTTAGATAAATATCATGTTTTAAAAAAATCAAACTGAAGGGTTTGGTGGGCGGTCTTTTAAATAAATAGTTTCCCTGTCCCTCCTCCCAGTTCTCTTCTTATTCCTCAGGCCCCCATTCGCGCGGTTACTCAACGCACTTGGCGTGGCTGGGACGTTAGTTGAGAGCAACCACTTCCCACATGGGTGCCTTTGCTGGATTACTTAACCTCTCTGTTTTCAGATTTTTAAAATGAGAGTATTCATTAGTACTAAACCCAGAAGGTAAGTACCATAGGTGCAGTTTAGAAGGTGGTGGGAGATTTAAATGTGCTAATGTGTAGAAGGTGCTCTGAGTAGTACCTATTGAGGAAGTACTCAATGTGTTGTCATTATTATTTTCTGTTCTTATGATCCTCATTCTTTCATCTGCTTGCTCCCTTATTCATCAAATGGTAATTAAATGCCTTTTTAAAAGGCAGTGTGTGGGGTACTGGGAATCTAGTTGTTAATAGAATGGTTTTGCACTCATGGATTCTGAACCTAGCATTTACTTATTTTTTTAAAAAGTTTTCTTTACTGCCCAGCTGGTGTAGCTCAGTGGATTGAGCGCGGGCTGGGAACCAGAGGGTCCCGGTTCGATTCCCAGTTGGGGCACATGCCTGGGTTGCGGGCCAGGTCCCCAGTGAGGGCCATGTGAGAGGCAACCATACATTGCTCTTTCTCTCTCCCTTCTCCTCTCTCTGAAAATAAATAAATAAAATCTTTAAAAAAAAAAGTTTTCTTTACTAAGATGGAAGTGTTTATTGAATCTGCGATGGCCAACGTTCATGTTTATATCTCCCTTACCCCCTTTTTAAAAAATTTTAAAATAGTTTTTTCAAAATTTGCCATTTTATTCTCAGATTAATGTGCCATGGCGAGGAGGAGGGGTTTTCCCTGTGTTTTGCAAATGGAGCGACTTGAGGACAGATAGTGGCAATTCTTGTGGTTCATGGTTAGGTCAGAGTAGGGCTGAGGCCCAGGCCTTCCGCCTCTGGGTCCAGTTCTCTGCGACAGCCCTTCCAGCGTCACTTTTGGTGCTGATGGCAACCCCAGTGTTTCCTCATTTCCTGAGCAGGTGTCACTTTTGAGGTGCTTTGTGAGCCCCTTGAGCTCTGTGATGAATTGGATCGCCATACTCTCACCCTGAACATGTAACTAGAAGAATGCTGAGAGTGTTTTAGGAACATAGGACAGGTCGTTCTTAACATTATCGGTATTGCAGGCGGCAGATCAAGGAAGCGTTCAAGCTGAGTCTTTGTTCATGAATTTAATCTCTTCCGACTGAGGATGGCCCAAATGACCGTAGTGTCCATTTTGATAGCCTGATCATTTGGTCATATGCAGGGATATTCTCAGTGCCTAGTTGGAGCTAACTGGTATTCAGGCACCTCCTCGTTGGAAATGTACATGGTATGCTATTTGGTAAAGTTGAAAATGCATATCTTTCTCAAATCTCTTTGAAAATTCCTGTAGATAGTATATTCCGAAGGGTTCAGTAGAATCAGAATTATAGTAGTATGACTAATAAACTGTCTTAAGTAGGAATCTCTATTTTTTCTCCTGCTGGCACTTGGAAAGCTAAAATAAACTTCATTTCCAGTGTTTGATTGTTTACTAACTCTCAGTTTGGAGAAAATATCCTATTGTCTCAGAACACCAGGAGCTATGGTCATAAGAAGGCATTGAGTTCAGACAGTGAGTTGGGATGGATCCAATTTAGCTCACATTTTTTCATCTCTGAGTTGAGGTGAAAAGGATAGTGATGTTGTGGAAAAACCAAGAGAGGGTGAAATGGAAAGCTGAAAAATTAAAACTAAAACAGTTAAAATAGTGCCCATTTAAACATGCTCTGTGACTTGACTTAGAACCTTAGTCAAGAAGAACGTAGTAAATGTTGCATATATTTGTAAAGATATCTGCCCTGGTTTGTAGATTCTTTATTCTTTTTTTTTTAAGATTTTATTTATTTATTTTTAGAGAGAGGAGAAGGGAGGGACAAAGAGAGGGAGAAATAGCAATGTATGGTTGCCTCTTACACGGCCCCCACGGGAGGGACCTGGCCTGCAACCCAGGCATGTGCCCCGACTGGGAATTGAACTGGCACCCCTTGGTTCCCAGCCTGCGCTATTCTTATTCTTCGTTGGCTTTTGGATAATCAGCTCGAGGGCAAGGACAAGGGAGAGGGGGAGCAAATATGTTAGATGAACATACATCATTGGTCATTGACTCTCCATCCTGGGCAGACGAAGCTGCTCAGTCATGGCACCTTTTCCCACCAAAGGTAGATTTGTTTGCAAAGTTATTCTCAATGTATTGGAATTGGTGCATGAAATGCAAACTGTATGTTATTTATGACATGACATTTTTTAAATGATGTGGTCCAGATTTTACCCATATTAAATAAACTTTTTAAATCCTCACCTGAGGATATGTTTATTTATTTTAGAGAGAGAGGAAGGGGGAGAGACAGAGAAGGAGAGAGAGAGAGAGATTAATTTGTTGTTCTACTTATTCATGCATTCATTGGCTGACTGAAGTTTGAACCCACAAGTGTTTAGTGTACAAGACAACGCTCCAACCAACTGAGCCACCAGGCCAGGGATACTAAATTAACTTAAAAAAATGATTGCCTGCTTTGACCAGTGTGGCTTGGTTGGCTGGGTGTCATTCTGCAAACTGAAAGGTTGCAGGTTCAATTCCCGGTCAGGGCACCTGCCCAGGTTGTGGGTTTGGTCCCCCTGTTGGAGTGTGTGTGAGAGGCAACCAACTGATGTTTTTCTCCCACATCTATGTTTCTCCCTCCCTTCCTCTCTTTCTAAAAATAAGTAAAATCTTTAAAAAATTACTGCCTTAGTAGAAGAATTAATATTTGCAGAGATCCTTAGGTTCAGTTGAAGAGGTTCTATAAATACATTCATAACCTATACTAATTTTAACCATAGATGACTTGGGGGGTGCACCTGAGTTTGTCTCTTTCATCTGAATCTGGGTAAATCTCTAAGCTCTATTAGCAGAAGTATATAATTAAGGTAAAGGGGTTCTAACAGGATAGTCCTAAAATTAGCTCTTGCTTTGATAGTGCAAATGCACACATCCTTGGTCCTTCCACCTTGCATGTGCTTGATTTCTTTTTATGAGGTGTGTGTATCCCTTACCAGGATTTCAGCAAGTTTGGTTCTGGCTCAGATTCAGGAATTGAGATTGTTTTCTCCTGTGGTTCATTAGCCATATTTGAAAGGTCCGTTGGAACCTTAGAAGCTTGTTTGTTTAAATAGTCTTTTAAGGATAAGCGTTATATTATTTATATTTAGCTTATGATAGCCCAACAAGCTGTTTGTTCTTTCCAGCTGTTTTTGGGTTTACACTTTGAGTGTTATGTTGTATTCATCAGCTGCTCTTTCTTTAAGTGAAAGTAGGCAATGCAGGTAAAGGGTTTTAAGCTTACCTGTCAAAGAATACCGGCACAGCTACAAATTCCACTCTGGCTGCTTTGGGATGGATCCCTGAGAGTACCTGCTGTCACTAGTGTGCAACGTGCCTTGTGCTTTAGTATCCTGAATAAAGTGGAGATAATAGCAGATGCCTACCTCGTACGGTTGTCATGAGGATTAAATTGAATAACATAGCAGAGATGAGTAAATCAACTGCCGCATGAAGCTTAAGATGTGAGCAATGAATCTGAAGAGATGGGATGTCAGGGCAGGGACTAGTGTAAGGCAGGTAAGGCACTTGCCTTGGGCGCAAAAGTTAAGGGGCACCAACAACCCCAATAATCAAGGTAACATTTTTAAAGAGTTTCTATATTATTTTTAGAGAGAGGGGGCAAGGGAGGGAGAAAGAGAGGGACAGAAACATAGATCATTCGCTCCCAAGTGGGGACTTGGCCCTCAACCCAGGCATATGCCTTGACCAGGAATTGAACTGGCTAACTTTGAGTTTGTGGGATGATACCTACACCACTGAACCACACCAGTCAGGGCTCAAGGTAATATTTTTAAAACTCAGAACTTATGGAAAGGTTTATGATGCAAAAAATAGCAAGTTTTTAATACAATCGGGATCCAGCCCTGCATTTGTATGCCCCTGTCTTACTCTTCACTCTGTAATCCCAATCCTGGTGGTTGCTCAGGAATGCTCTTGTTCAGGGCCAAGGGCTTGGCAGCCTTTTTGAGGAATGGTGATCAGTTTGTGCTGACCCACTTTGTAGGCCAGTTAATCTTGAGTCACCAGCACATACTTTCAAGATGACTGTCTGGGACCAAGAGTGCAGTTGAACCCAGGAATATTGCTGAGCCCACAGTTTATAAGGAGACTGCTTCTGAATCCTTGGTTTCATGGCCTGCTGCCAGAACATTCGAAGCTGGGCTGCCCCAGACAGTGGAGAAATTGTCATGTCCCATTAACACATAAGCTATCCACTTATTAAGAACTTCTTTGGACTGCTCATCGTAAAGGTCAGGTATAGTTTTCAGTTCCTAAGCTGACCTGCATTCTGAAAACAAAATAAGGACCAAGGAGAGAGAAAGACTATGCCAGAAGAGGTATCAATTTTTGCTCATATTCCTGTGGGTATTGTAAGGCTGTCGTGAAACAGAGTTGTGTCATTAAAATTCCCTGAAGTGAAGAGAGCTATGAGTTTTAGGAGCGCATCACCAAAGAAGTTATTCAGGTTTCCATGGGGTTGCTGGGCTACGTTGCTTTGAGGAAAAATAGTATTACCCTGAAGAGTTAGAATAGCTGAAACCACACGTCCCAGTGAGCTCTCAGCCAACTGCTCCTGGAGGAACCCTTCTCAGCCGCCAGAAAGGTTTTTGTTGGATAGCGGTTTGATTAAGCAACAGGCTGCTTCCCAGCCCCGGGAATGTGATCGCTTGAAGATAGAAATATTATGATCCAAATAGAAGCTGGAATAGTAGGAAGGGCTTTGTAAGTGGCAGTTGTGCCTTGCTGGATAAACTACTGTAAGAAAATTGATCTGGGCTTAATGTTTAATTCTTATTTATTGTTCCAGAGATCTTGAGATTTTTGTGTATAGCTGTGGTAAAAAACAAACAAACAAACAACAACAAAAAACTGGCTGTTCTCTCTAACCTGACTCCTTTTTCTGGAATTTAAGAAAATGAGTGACTCAGTGAAATGGATATTTGAATGAAAAAAGAGGTGCCATTTGGATCCTTACCATCATTGCTCTGTGAATGAAGGGCTGTAGGGCTGAGTCACTGTGCGGGGTGATTGCAGATTACACTTGCAATGAAGGAGCTGAGAACACTGGCGGGGGAGGAGCATAGGGTCCCTGAGCTGGAGGTATTTGGGGCTGATAGGGAAGGAAGTGGGCCTGGTGTAGGAGATGAGTAAGCTCCTTCCTCTTGCTGTTCTTCCAAGTGCTGAGCTCTCAGAGATGCAGCTGAACAGAACAGAGAAGGTTCCTGCTTAGATGGGGAAGGCAGCAGGAGATGGTAGTTAAGAGCACAGATTCTGGGGTCACAACTTTGGATTTGCATGCCAGTTTTACTGCCTAGTAGCTGTGTGTTTGGCAAATTACTTAACCTTTGTGGGCTTTAGTGTTCTCATTTGTAAGATGGGCCTAATGCTTTTACCTGCCTTGTTGGGTTGTCATGAGAACTAAGTTGCTTAGAACTGATCCTGGCACCCAATAAGTCTTATATAAAATATAAGTCTTAGTTTTTATTAACTGCTATTACTATAGAACTTACCTTCTCATGCATACCTATATGATAGATAATAGGCATTTTCATGAATAAATGCAGATAAAAATAGCAGCTGGCGATAGGGATAGTGGGGGGTGCAATATGAGATAGGATGGTCAGGGAAGGCCTAGAGAAGCTGATATTTGAGACAGGACCTGGATTCCAAGGATTTGCCCTATAAAGATGTGAGGCAGAGGGAGCAGCACCAACAGAGTCCCTGAGGCAGAAAAGAACTCAGTGAGACAGAGCCAGAGGACCAGTGAGGCTCCAGTGGCACAAAAATGGGAGATGGCTCAAAGACAAGGCCATGGCCAGATCATGCTTGGCTTTGTGGATCGTGGAAATGAACTTGGAATTTATTATAAGGATGGTGGGTCTTCAGCTGAGCAGTGGCATGATCTGATTTTGAAAAAGCTACTCTGGAACCCATGCCTGAGTGTGGTCTCAGGATGCAGTCAGGTGGAGTGCCAGCAGGCTGAGGGTATAACAGCCTTCCCTGTATGGTATTGGGCATGGGGTGTCTGCACACCCCAGGGTTAGACTCTGTAATGAGCTCTGGTTACGTGTCCAGTGCCGAGGTGCCTAAAGCACAGATTAAATGGAAGCAGAGCCTATAATACCACCATGACTTATAAATAAGTATTGAGTATCTCTAAAAAGGTCTAAGGTTAAGTGCTTTAACTGACATTTTGGTTTCCTAGAATTGGAATTTGAAGTATTGCCTGTTGGAGTGGTTTTCATTTCTTGTTAACTTGAAATGTGCAATCAATTTCTATTTGAAAATGCCTGTAAGGGACACTGCTGAGACTGTTTGAGGATGCCCTCTACCTGTTGCTTCTTTTTAACAAAGCAAGTGTGAAAATGTGTAGTTTGATTAGGGCAGATAATAAAGCTTCTGCTAATTTAGGATCATGCTGCACAACTTCTTATTTTTTTCCCAAAGACTATATTTATTTGTTTTTAGAGAGAGGGGAAGGGAAGGAGGAAGAGAGGGAGAGAAACATCGATGGGTTGCCTCTTGAATACCCACAACTGGCTACGTGACTGGGAATTGAACTGGTGACCTTTCCGTTTGTGGAACAACACCCAACCCAGGGAGCCATACCAGTCAGAGCATGCTGCATGACTTCTAATACTTCTTCATGGTTACTTGTCCTTTAAGCTAAATGCGTTTTGATTGATTCTTGTGTGTCATTAAGTTTGGTTTAAAAGAGTAACACAGTGAAGTGCAAGAATAATTAGCTGTAGTTCATGATAATTTTTTTTTACCATCAATAACCTTATCAGTAAAATAGTCTTGTACAGTAAATTCCATCATTTGAAGATGTTAGTAATGATTTGCTTTTTTAAAAAATTGATTTTATAGAGAGAGGAAGTGGAGGGGAGAGAGAGAAAGAGAAAGAGGAGAGACATCGATTTGTTGTTCCACTTACTTATGCATTCATTGGTTGTACCTTGTATGTGCCCTGACCAGGGATCAAACCCTCAACCGTCGTGTGTTGGGGTCAGTGCTCTAACTGACTGAGCTACCCAGCCAGGGCCTAGTGATGATTCGCTTTAATTGTGCATAACTATGACTCATCGGCTCTTACGTGATCACATATGGGCTGACTAGGGAGCGCCAGCCAGGGGTAGGCGGCCCACACAGAAAGATGCGGTTGAGTTCACCGAACACGCTGGCTTCTTAGCACTCAGAGTAGAACTATGATGAAACACTTGCAGAGGGCAATTTTGAAGGAACCAGGAAGGGAAGCAGCCACAAAAAAAGCCTGCCCTTTGCAGTGGAGGCCCTATCCATCATTCAGCTGCAACACGTTCAGCCTGACATTTGTTTCTCCTTAATTCTAGCTCAAAAATATAATTTGAAGTATTTTGTATTAATTCATGCTGCCCATTGTCACCATCCTCTGGAAAAATTTAAAACAAAGAAGAATGTGCCAAGTAAACTTACCCATGGGCTTGATCCAGTCATGCAAGAGCTCCGACTCAGGGGAATCAACATCTGTCAGTTAGTACTTGAATTTAGTCCAAGTCTGAGTGACATCTAATTACAAATGAAGAAGAAGAGAGAATTCAGTGGAAAGCTTTTCATGATGTAAAATCGATCTTCCAGTTCAGACTTGGATAATATGGTGTTTCAGAAAATTGTTTCCTTCTATTTTATGCCTTACTAAAATGTTATTGCCTATACACAGGCTAGAGGTGACAGACCATTTTGTGGTCTAAACTCTTTTTTTCACTTAGGTCTAGCCTTTGCTCCAGGAAGAGAGATGTAATTTGGGGAATTTACCGTCTGGGCACTGGTGTGTTTGCTGAGCCAAGTCCTGAATTTTTAGCATGGAAATCAAGGTTACCATGAGTGGAAGTTAGGTAGCAAGAGCATTTCAGCCATTTTTGGTATAGGAAAAAAAGTTGATATTTCTCCTGGATAATTCTTTTCTTTTTCATAGGTATTTCTTTTTTTATCTTTGTGATATAACATGAATGGTTTGTATAAGTTTTTGCAGCCGAGCAAAAATAACTCTGCTTATGGTGCTGTGTCAATTCTTTGTTGTCTGAGTTTGGCTCCAGCATTTAGAAGATTTGATGATTTCAAACTTTACGGCCTGCAAAGATGTCCTCCAATGATTCCTGCCTCCTGTGATTCATACCCTTATACAGTCTTTTTTCACACTGTCCGAGATGGTCCTTGTGACCCATAGTGTAGTGACAGACAGAAGTATTGGTATGCCACTTCTGAGATTGTTGTGAAATAAAAGACTGCCTTCTGTCCTGGACATTTTTTCCCTTTACCCCTCTCTTAGGTCCCTCTGTTTGGGGGAAGCTGTGTTGTGAGCATACCAGTGGAGAGGCCCATGTGGTGAGGAATTGAATGAAGCCCCTGTCAACAGCCTTGTGAGTGAGCTTGGAAGGGTATTCTCCAGACCCTGCCAGCTGTGGCTGACCACATTCCCGCTGACACTTGGGAAAGGTGTGAGAGATCGGACCCAGATCCACCCATCTGAGCCTCTCTTGGGTTCCTGATCCACAGAAACTGCGAGATAATTTTTTTTTAAACTTAAAAAAAATTGAGATACAGTTGACATACATTATATTCTTATTAATTTCAAATGTACAATATAAGAATTTGGTATTTGTGTACATTGCAAAGTGATCACCAATTTATGTCTGTTTCTTCTGTTAATTCTCACAAGGTGATATAATGATCATCCCTATTTTACTTTTAATGAAACTAAGATTAAGCACAAAGTCTAGAAATCAATGAGAATTGGAGGTGAGTTTCAAACCTAGATCTCAAGGTCTTAGTTACTCTGCTATTCATAAATGTATACATACTTGTGTACTGCTGCATAATATTGTGCTGCATGTTTCTGCAGTTTTATACTTTTGCCAGGACATATTTAGTTTCACTGTTTGCTCTGTGTAAACAGAGCCCTTACAACATGGTTTGGCCAAATTGGTATCAGAATATCATGTAGACTGCAACAGTCAGGACTTTAAATGGAGTATCTTATCAATTGTGGGTGACACAAAGGAATTTTTTATTTATGAAGGTGCTGAAGATGAAAAAAAAGAAGGAACAGGACTTCTCTGAACACCAATCTGAGCACCACTGTTCACCAGATATGTGACCTCAGTCAAGAAATCTAAGCACTTCTGAGCTTATTTTCCCATATATGAAATTAGAATAATTTAACATGTTTATGTTGTTTTGAGGATCAAGTATATGCATATACTTGTATGTACTTAATAAATGTTAACCATTAATAGGTGAATATAAGATCCCTTTCTTGTCTGATTTTCCCTTCTCTTCCTCTTCATTATTTTCATCATGAGAAGCCTCTCTCACCCAACCCTAACCCTCCAAAGGAATCATAACCATTTTAGCAGGAATACATGAAATGTCAGGCTGAATAGAAACTTTAAATAAAAATCAGGGAACTAATGGTTCTGGGCAAGTAAAGTTCAGACAGTGCTGACTGCCCAGGAGGATATATAACAGAAACTAACTTAAAAGGAATAACTACCTAATTAATTAAAGTGCAATTTAAATAAAAGAAAAAACAAGTGTGTTTGTCATGTGCATATGACATATGCATTGGGCAATGGAATGTCACTGCATCAGAAAATGTTTAAAATTGCTAAGGTGTAATCAGCAAAATTTCATCATTGGTTGAACATTTTTTAAAAAATCTTCACCGGAAGACATTTTTTTTATTGCTTTCAGAGAGAGAGAGAGAAACAAGACAGACAGACAGACAGACAGACATTGATATGAGAGAGAAACATCGATCATTTGCCTTCTCATATGCGCCCTGACCAGGGATCAAACCTGCGACCTGTGTGTGTGCCCTGATGGGGAATTTAATCTGTGACCCTTAGGTTTATGGGATGACACTCCAACCAACTGAGCGACACAGGCCAGGGCTGGTGAACATCTTTCTAACAATAGTGAGGCGATTTGAATTTTTTTTTTTTTTACAATAGCTAACCATTTAAATTTACAACAATGGATTTATCATAAATCTCACTCTTTTAATGGTCTTCTTTCACTTCTTTCTCTACTGCTATTGTATGTGTTCCCACTACCTGCTGCCTTATGTCCTGGCAGTTCTCCAAACAGGTAATGGATCCACTTTGCCATGTGATGTGGCAGATTTAGGGATCAGTCAGGCTGCTTGGATGGAGGCAGTGAGACTAATGGAGCCTTGACTAACCCCTAGCCCCCTTGCCTTTATTCCCTTGAGTCAGTGTTTTCTGAGGTGCTTTCCTTCTCAGCCCCATAGGATGTTTTCCCATTTTTCTTCTGCTCCTTCTTGCTGGGTACAGCATGATTATTGAGTGTGCTCAAGAGGAAAGCTGTGTTGATCTTGGGCCATAGTAGGGTAGGAAGTTTATTTCCTGGGGGGAATACAATTCCAAACCATCTCCCTCCTTGGCCACTTGGTTTACAGAGGCTGAGAAGCTGGGATTGGGCATGGAGCTGTTTAAAGCCCAGGGAAGCGAATTGTCAGGAAGCTGGGCAGGGCTCCCCCTAGCAGGTTGCAGGGAGGTATCCCTTCATGTGGAAGTGAGGGTACCCCTGAGTCAGCTTCACAAATCTCAGTGTGATGACAGAGATCTCCTGTGAGTCCGCCGAGTTTCCCTGGTTTGATTTTTCTGAACTGCATACAAACATGTGCTTGACTTGGATGCAAATTTAATTTCCTTTCTGGGTGAAGGGCCTCAGATAATAGAATATGTTGGCCGCCAGCTCAGAGTGACTGCCAGGGGCTGCTGAAAGGAGAAATTTTAAGAGGAGAATGTTGAGTGGGGCCTAAAGTGCTTCAGGGAGCATTTCAAATTGGATCCTTTTACAATGAGATTGTCTCCAGGGATAATAATGAGTTCGGAGGCGTGCCAGGATGTGTTTTCCTCAGGTTCAACACCACTTAAAACCATAAGCCATAGACGCTTAGGAATGAAGCACAATTCCACATTGGACCCACCTTCTTTAAGGCTCTGAGGCCTCGTGGGCCTTCTAAATAACGGTTTGTGAAAGTACGTGGTTCAGGGCATTATGTTTAAAAGGACTGCTATCTCTGTAAATCTAGAATACACCTGATTCTTAACTGCCCTTGTGGCAAATACTCGTTATTCTTTGATCGTTCTTTTGGTGGCAAAGCCACAACCTTGAAATTCATCATATCAGGTAGCTCTTGCTGTAAACTTGCTATGCAACAAACTGCTTCCCACACCCATAACCCACAAAGATGTCTTTCTCTCAGTCACAACTTTGTGGGTGACTCTACGTCAGGCTGGTTTTTGCTCTAGAGTATGGGGTTGGGTTGGGGTCTGCTCTATTTATTTCTTCTTTCTTCTCTGATCGGTAGCTACTCTGATGTATTCTGCTCATGGTGAATCACCAGAGTGAAAGAGGGCTAGCAGGCTGCAAAAGCACATTTGAAGCCTCTGCTTGTGCTGTCTCTTGCCATGCCCAGGAACGTTCCATTGGCCAAAGCAGAATGCACGTCAAACTCGAGATTCATGGTGCAAAGAAGTGTACTCCATCCATCTCAGAGAGAACTGAGAAGTTGCATGGCAGAGGGCATGGATGTATAATCCGTGGAAGAACTGTGAGGTTCTGTTTGCCGTACTGTGGCAGGCTTTCCCAGTTTGTTCCTTCTCCTTTCCTCCCTCATATTTCTCCCTTTTCTTTCTTCCTTCTTTCTTTTATAGTAAAATATACGTAATATAAAAATGGCCATTTTAACTTTCTGAGTGTACAGTTCTTTCTGTGACATTAATTATATTCACATTGTTTTGCAACATCACCATCATCCATCTCTAGAACTTTTTCAATTTTTTAGGCTGATACTGTGTACCCAAACACTAACTCCCTATTTCCTGCTCCCCCAGCTCCTAGCAACTGCCATTCTGCGTTATGCCTCAATGAATCTGACTGCTCTAGTTACTGCATATAAGCTGACTCATACAATATTTATCTTTTGACTAACCTGTTTCACTTAATGTAATGTCTTCAAGATTCATCCATGTTGTAGCCTGTGTCAAAGTTTCCTTCCTTTTAGAGCTGAATGATATTTCATTAGTCTATGTCAGTGGACACTTGGGTTACTTACATTTTCCTGATTCTTTTAAAAAATATTTTGCAGGAACCACTATAGAGGACACGTGGACAGAACCAAGGGTTGGGAGGGAGGCAGGGAAGGGAGGTGGGATTGGAGGGGGAGGGGAGGGGAGAGTATGCAGACAACTGTAACTGAACAACAATAAAGTAAAAAAAAATATTTTGAATACTTTTTTATTTTTAAATTACAGTTGACATATTAGTTTCAGGTGTATAACATAGTGATTAGGCATTTATATTACTTAAGAAGTGATCACCCCAATAAATATAGTACTCTTCTGATACCATCCATAGTTATTACAATATCATTATTATTTTTATTTATTGATTTTAGAGAGAAAGGGAGAGAAAAACATCAATTTGCTGTTCTACTTATTTATGCATTCATTGGTTGCTGCTTCTATGTGCCCTGACCAGTGTCACATAGAAGAAGCCAGAATCAAACCTATCATGATGGCATATTGGGACAATGCTATAACTAACTGAGCTACCCAGTCAGTACTACAATATTATTGACCATTTTCCCTATGATGTATTTAATATCCCCATGACTATTTTGTAGCTACATTCAATTTGTACTTCTTAATCCCTTCACCTTTTTCACCCATCCCCACAACCCTCCCCTCATCCAGCAACCCTCAAAATGTTCTCTGTATCTATGAGTTTGTTTCTGTTTTATTTTATTTTTTAGATTCCACATGTAAGTGAAATTATGTGGTGTTTTTCTTTCTCTGTCTGATTTACTACACTTAGCATAATACCTACTAGGTCCATTCATGTTGTGACAGATGGCAAGATTTCATTCTATTTTTCATGACTGAATCATATTCCATTTACACACACACACACACACACACACACACACACACTTCTTCTTTATCCATTCATCTTTTGAGGGACATTTGGGTTGCTTCTATATCTTAGCTATTGTAAATAATGTTGAAGTGAACATATGGATGCATATGCCTTTTTTAATTAGTATTTTGGATTTCTTCAGATAAATATTCAGAAGTGGAATTGCTGGGTCCTTCTTTGTCTCTTGTTATAGCCTTTAAAATATATATTTAATATATAAATATATATTATATACTATATAAAACAGTTTTCAAATATATTTTATTGATTATGCTATTACAGTTGTCCAAATTTCCCCCCCTTTGTTCCCCTTTATCCCCATTCCCTCCATCAGTCCCTCCCTTAGTTCATATCCATGGGCCATGCATATAAGTTCTTTGGCTTCTCCATTTCCTGTACTGTTCTTAACATCCCCTTGTCTATTTTGTACCTACCAATTTTACTTCTTAATCCCTGCATCTTTTCTTCCACTCTCCCACTTCCCTGTCCCAACTGGTAACCATCCAAATAATCTCCATATATATGATTCTGTTTCTGTTCTGCTTGTTGCTTAGTTTTTTTTTTTAGATTCTGTTGTTAATAGTTGTGAAGTCATTGCCATTTTAATGTTCATAGTTTTGATCTTCTTTTTCTTAAATAAGTTCTAACATTTCAATAATAAGGGCTGGGTGATGATGAACTTTAGCTTTATCTTTTCTGGGAAGCACTTTATGCCTTTCCATTCTAAACGATAGTTCTGCTGGATAGAGTAATCTAAATCCTTGCTTTTTATAACTTTAAATATTTCTTACCAGTCCCTTCTAGCCCACAAAATATCTTTTGAAAAATCAGCTGACAGTCCTATGGGAATTCTTTTGTGGGTATCTCTCTGCTTTTCATATTCCAGGATATTATTTTGCATATGGATATTATTATTGCTATCTAGAGTTATACTTTTAACCCATAAGCATAAATAAAAGAATTAAAAACATTTATATAGATATGGAATTCGTACTACCCATGTATAGTGCCCATCCTTATTTTTCCCTCAAAAATTTGGGCAAAAAAGCAGGCACTATGCACGGCAAAATACTGTAGTTGTAATTTTGATATAGTTGTGGGAGGAGGTGAGCACAGTGTTACCTACTCTCCTTGACTGGCCACTTTCCTATTCTTTGTTGCTGAGTTCTCATTCTACCTAGATTGGAGCCATCTGACTTTGTTTAATAATCTTTTCCTTGTTGCATTCTTGGTCCAGCCTTATCTATTCATTTATTCATTAATTCAGCAAATACTTATTTAGCACCTACTACAGGGTCTGGCACAAATAATGCCATTTTTTATTACAAACTCATAAGCATATAATTCTGTAACATAAATATATCACACTCAAGCACATCATATGCCATTTTAGGTGAAATATTCAAACTAAAACTATAAATTATTATACCCATATTATGTTACCCTATCAACCACACTCAAGCAGGTGTTACTTCTGCCAGACCCTATATGTCCCAGTAGCTGTTCTAAAGGAAGCTGAAGTCTCTCAATACTTAAAGTTGTGCTGCCCTATTTGGTAGCCAATAGTTATATGTGGTTATTTAAATATAACTTAATGAAAATGAGATAAAATGTAAAATGCATTTTTTCAATTGCAGTAGCTTCAGTTTAAGTGATTCATAGCTATCTGTGGCTAGTTCCTGTTGCATTGGACGGTGCCGGTGGAAAAGTTTTAGGGAAAGCCATTTAGCAATGGTAGAATGACAGCTCTCTACTTCTGGAAACTGTCCCCTTAAACCCACAAGTCTATCAAGGTGTCACCTTGTGAGTTCAAGCTTGCCATAGTTCATTTGTCAACAAGTCAGCTAATCAGCACTTGCCCTCCCTCAGCAATTCAGATGGCAAACTGAACAGGTGGGTTAGCTTCTGTAGGTCATGGGCAACTTTACTACCTAGAGGCATTTGGCAGTGGCTGGAGAGGATGTGATTTTCACAGCTGGGGGAAGAGGGAGGTCCACTGGGCATCTCCCCTAAACATTCTATAATGCACAGGACGGCCTCCTGCTACCCCCAGCAAAGAACTCTGTGGATCCAAAGGCTCCTAATTTCAAACATTAGGATGTCCCTGTTCCTGATGAAATGGTTACAAATAAGGACAGGGGACTGAGAGCCATGCTTTTGGAATGTAGAAGAAGCTGGTGTGCAGTGAGAGAAAATGAAGCCACACGGCTAGAGAGACTCCTGACCAGGTTCTAGTCTCCACTTCTCTTTTCTTGAAATTAGCCACTTTCTTCTGCTGGGGTTCTGTCAAGAACCTTAGTGTTATAAACCTTTACTGTTTCACTTGAAGTATTTTGAATTGGGTTTGTTTTAGCCTTTTACTAAATGTTGCTAATAGAACAAGTTATTTAGCAGTTCTGTCCTTTAGTTACATCCTGTGTAAATTGAGTACTAGATTTACGGGAGTCCTGTGAAATATCTAACACATAGTAGGCATTTAATTGCAATAGGCTCACAGAGATGTTTTGGCTAAATATCAAATAAACCGTTAGATTATATATGAATCAAATATTTAAAAAAAACAGTGGGGCCTCATGGTATTTTAATAGTGGTCTCTTGGCTAGCGATGATCTTAGTCCTACATGTTTTTACTGGTAACCAAAGGGCATCAGTAAAATGTCTTTTCAGAATCTTACCATCTTAGCATGTAGATGTAGCACCTGAGGAATTTCTGCATTGCATCGCTTGAAAGATCTGTAGGTACTTAAAAGGGAGACCTGTGATTTTAAAGAAGACTTGAGTTTTAATCATTTGGAAACCATGAATCAACTTGATTTCCAAATATCAACAGCCTGAGACTTTGCTTTTTATCACTCGGGAGTTCCTTGATAGAAGGTCCATGGAAGTGACACATTTTTTGTCCTGGAGATTTTAATCAAGAGTAGTTAATATATATGAAAGTGAGCTTTAAAGTCCTACACTAATGTACAGTATTTTAGGGCATACCACTAATTGTCACAGCCCCTTAGAAAATAATTCAGTACAAACTCACAAATAATACAATAAATGCACTGCGAAGCTATATGAAATATCCTTTCAGTGGGCTGATTTGGAATATCCATATGTAATTACTTTAATTTAAAGTAAAAAAGGGAGTATAGATGTGGAATAAAACATTCAAATGACACAAAAGGGTGAAAAGTCTTTGATCCCCGACTCCTCCTAGATGGTTTTTTCTCTAGAAACTGTTTATACTATTATCAGTATATTCTTTTTCCTCTTCCCTTTCCCTCCTTTCTTTTAATCAAGTATACAGAAAAAAATAGAAGGCAGAATACATATGTGTGTATATGTACATGTATATATATATATGTATATACATTATGTATGTTTTGATATGTATATATCAGTTTCCACTCATTATTTTCAGTTAATATTTACAGCCCTGTTCTGGAGCCCTTTGTCCATTAGCACGGAGATTGGCTTCATTCTTTTCAGTGACTTAGAGTGTCCCTTTGTGTCACTGTTCCCTATACGATTCATTTAACCAGGCCCCTGCTGATGAGCATTCGGGGCCTTTCCGGCCTTTTGTTTTTAACTAATAATGCAGCAATGAGTAACACAGTCTTGTACCTTGATCTTTATGAACATATAATTGTATTTATAACGAAAAATCCCAGTAGTGGACGTGTCTGGTTCAAAATGCAAATTCATTATATGGTTTTATTACATTGCCAAATTGCTCTTCCAAAACAAACCGTTTTCTACATTTACTGATGTATATGGACATGCCTAAATCTTCATCCCTTCATGCTTTCCTTCCCATTTCTCTCTTCCCTTCCAAGCACCAGACCTAGTCTAGAAGGTGGGAGGCCTTCAGTAGAAGGTTTTTCTCAATGAAGTATTTGAACACAAGTCGAGGACACGTTTTGGAAAGATGCAAATCTGTCCCCTTTTTGAGCACTGCTAGGACTTCCTCCTTGGACACTCACTTCTGTTCTCCCTGTTAATTGCCAGCTCAGCTGCATCTGGGTGAAACCCCTTCCTCACCGTTCCCTCCCTTTCATTCCCTTGGAGGCTTTTAAGAGCTGGTATTTATTTCTAGCGCCTGAGAAGTTGAAATCTTTTCACTTGTCTTGGGTACTTGCCAGGACTAAAGATAGGCATGGTTGGACCACTGCATTCTTAGCCATTTCAGAAGAAGCAGAGTCTGTTTGCATGTACAGTGTCAAGACACGGTTTCCAGATGATTGCTTTGGCCTGGCATTTCCATTAACGTTTTCACGTGGGAGATGGCTTCTCTCGCTAAGCTGGCAGGGGACCCGGGTTTCCAGCCCACATGGTTCTCAGCCCTTGGCCCCAATTGGAGTCACCTGTAACTTGATTCCGTGGCCTGTAGAGTTTAACTGGGACATGGTCTTTTCAATCCTCTCACCATGACATTATTGGCAGAGCCTCTCTCGAGTGGTCTACCGTGCTTGAGCACAAAGTGACATTCTGGGCTCTTCCTTGCTCTTCTCCCAACATTTTATTATGAAAAATTTTAAATGTACAGCGAAGTTGAAATAATTTTGTAATGAATAGCCATATATCTGCTAATAGATTCTGCCATAAATATTTTACTTTATTATGTAGCTAACCCTCTAGTCAGTATTTTGGGCTGTTGTAGTGATTTTTCTCTGGTGTTTCACAGGCATTGTGGTATGGGGGAGTGTGAACTGTGGAGCCAGACTGCCGAGGTTTGATTCCTGTCTCTGGTGTTTAATCCTGTGATCTTGGGCAAGTTACCAAACCTCTTTGTGCCTCAGTGTTTTCATCTGTTAACTGGTAATAATACTAGTGCCAACTTCATGGAGTTCTGTGAGATTCAATGAATCAGTATGTTTGTAACACTTAGAACAGAGGCTACCCATATTAACGATGTAGTACATGCCATAAAGTAAGTGCTAAATTAATACTGACTTCAAAGATTTTTGTGGGTTTTTATGGATTTTAGGAAGGAGCCGCTATGTGCCTGATACTGTGCCTGATATTTTAAGTCTGTTGCTTCATTTGACCCTCAAATTATCTCCATTTTCAGACGAGCAAAGTGACGCCTTGCTAGTGGTGGCAGTGGGATTCAGTCACGGATCTGTTACACTGCAGTAGTCGTCTCCAGGCTTATCCCTTTGTCTTCGAACCGCGCGATGGAGACATTTCAGGAATTGTGTAAGGTGGCAGTGATTCTGTGGTTGGAAGAAAAAAGAAACTCTTTATCTGAACTCTGGGAAACAGGTACAAGCACCCAAGGTTTTACTACTTTGCTGTGACCTTGAAGGTCGATATGGCTGAAGAAAGAACACCTTGCTGTTTTTGTATCTCGCTAACACACTTTCCCGTCCAGCGTTTCCAGTTCCAGGTCCTGCTGTCTGGAGTTCTGGCTGACCTAGCCAGTTGGAATTTCCTCAGGGTGTTTGGCAGTGCCATCATCTGTCAACTGTTTAACATCTCAGATGCTAGGAAATTACTGCTAGTTTGCTGTCCAAACTCTTTTGTTGAAAATAGGAAATAGAAAAATAATATCACTTCTGACTCTCTCATAGACCTGGATGTTTTGAGGAGAAGCCTTGCCCCAGTTGGTTACTTTAGGGCAGGGGTGTCAAACTCATTTTCACCAGGGGCCACATCAGCCTTGTGGTTGTCTTCAAAGGGCCAGATGTAATTTCAGCTCCTTAACAGTTAAGGAGTAGTTACAGTCGTATAGTCCTAAAATTGCTTTGGCTCTTTTGAGGGCAACCACAAGGCTGGTGTGGCCCCCGGTGAAAATGAGTTTGACACCCCTGCTTTAGTGTAAAAGTTTTGGCTCGGTAACATCAGTGACTCTGAGAAGTGGTCTACTGTGAGCTGTGTTACGCGTGTACGGCCGCAGCGAAGAGGAGATTGAAATAAAGCCCTCAAATCTTGTCTTCTCACTAGAGTTCCTGCCTTTATTCAGATTCAGTCCTTTCCCTGTTTCCCATTAATTTCAGGTGCCACTGTGTCTTTAACACTCCTCAACGTTTACTGATTTCCCTTAATAATTGAGAGGCTGCAGGTCTTAATATCATTTGGCTTTCACTGTAGTTTGAGTTACCTTATTTTTATGGCAGCTAATTCTGTATGTTTCCTTAGGGATGATAGAAGTTTTTCATTTAAAATACATTTAATTACATAAAGAAACTTTTTTAAAAGTTAAGATGGAACAGTAGAGTTAGTACTGAGATGTGGCAGAAGTCATGAGGATGGGGTACAAATGATGGAAGTTTTTAAACACTAATCAGGGGTGTCCAACCTGTGGCCCATAGGCCACATTTAGCCCAGGATGGCTATGAATGCGCCCAACACAAAGTCATAAATTTACTTAAAACATTGTAAGATTTTTTTGTGTGATTACATGTCACAATATATTTAATGTGTGGCCCAAGACAGCTCTTCTTCCAGTGTGGCCCAGAGACGCCCAAAGGTTGGACACCCCGGCACTAAATGATCCTCAAGGTTGTCTGTCTAGTCTCCATTGACTGGATGCTTTGGAAAGAGGGAACATTTATCAGATATGAGGGGGGGTGCCCCTCAAAAAACCAAATTATCTTCTGGAGGGTGGGCCCCTTGTAGTACAGGCTTCCCCTGCTAGGTGAGTGTTCTAGGAACCCATCTGTATCATTGCACCAGCTGGTGGTGTTGTGAGAGGCTGCAGTGACTTTTTTTGGTTTCCCTGAATGAGAAAAGTCCTCAAAGGGAAACATGGAAGAGGTGGGAAAAAAATGGCAGAAGCACTAAAAGGCATTAAAATCGACGAGTTCAAAAACTGTTTTGAGCAGTGGAAAAAAATGTCTCAATAGGTGTATTGCATCAAATGGAGAGTACTTTGAAAATGACTGAAATGAAAACATGTAAGAATAAATACACAATTTTTATAAATAAATTCTGTGTTTTTTGGGGTACCCCTTCATAGCTGCATCTGTTTTGGAGATGCTCAGTGGAAAATCATTATACCCTGCATCTATTTCTTGGCTAAGGAAAATATATGCAGTAAGTTCTGGCCTCCTTGGAAGGTTTTAGAGCAAGGCTAATTATGCCCTGGGGCTTTGGCCAAGTATGCTTGTTTTCATGAAACAGTCCTTGGTATAATCAGCACCCAGAATAAGTGAGTTGGATGCAGATGTTTCTGACTTCTTATTGAAATTCTTTGCATTTTTTACTTGGCTATACATCCAAGAAATGGGTACTGTAAATCTACTAGACTTGGGTGGCTTCAGAAGGCAGATGAAAATAAAAAGTGACATCCTCAGGGAGTCCCCTGAGAGAGAATTCAGGATTAGCCTGAGGATGTGCACTGTTCTTAGGGATTCCGTTTAGGGAGATAAAGGTGTGCTGCTACTCAGAAAATCTGTCTGAGCTGAGTTAGTGCTAAATAACCTGATGTTTGGAAAGGAGGGAATGTAAGGGGAAGATCCTTAGCTTGGAAGGAGAACCAGATACTCACTGATATGAAATTGTTGGCAATTCATGGAGCCTCTTAAGAGTGGGAGCAAATGGGACGGGGTTGGGGTGGGGGGTGGGGTATTGATACACACACACACACACACACACACAGATTGAGGGATTGAGAGATTCTCAGGTGGCTGTAAGGATACTCTTTTTATCTCTCGGTTACAGAGGAGCCAGTGACTTAGGCCCCTTCTCTGTGAAGAGTTCTTTCTTTGATTGATTCCCTGACCTAGAGATCTGAGGCCTGTTGGGAGGGTCAAGGTGATTTACAGGAGCCTTTTTTTCCTTCTTCCTGCTCTTAGCGTCTGATGTTGATATCAGTACGGTGGGGAGTTCCTGCGACAGTGTGCAGCTGTGCTGTCAGGGCAGTGGTTTGGCTTCTCTCTAGTCCTGAAGGTCTTTAGGTTCCCCCTGGGGCTCTGACACTAAAGTAATCACTGGGACAGAGTTTCACTGTAAAAGGGAGACTGAAAGGACGCTGAGGGCCTTGTCATGGCAGTTACTGGGTTAATGGGTGAAAACTGTTTCTTTCTGCCTACAGGGTGGTGTGTCCTGGCGACTTTGCTGAGAAGTGACGAGATGAGGGCTAATGTTAACGCTCTTAGAAACGTTATTAAAAGGACTCAGGAGCCTGGCTGGTGTAGCTCAGTGGATTGAGCGCGGGCTGGGAACCGGGGGTCCTGGTTCGATTCCCAGTCAGGGCACATGCCTGGGTTGCGGGCTGGGTCCCCGGTGAGGGCCATGTGAGAGGCAACCACACATTGCTGTTTCTCTCCCCCTCTTTCTCCCTCCCTTCCCCTCTGTCTAAAAATAAATAAATAAAATCTTTAAAAAAAAAAAAAAGGACTCAGGAATCCACTGTGTTTCATCGGAGGCCTGGCTTAGCTGCTGGCCAGCCTTATGGTCTCAGACAAGTTGCTTAAGTTTTATGAACTGCATTTGTCTAACATATAAAAAATGTTGACCTTGAGTCAACAAATTTTATTAAGTACATACTGTATGCATGGCACTGTACCAGATGTTGAGATAAATGGGTGAAAAAGGCAGGCAGAGCTCCCGCCCTCGTGGTCTTTTCCCCTCTCATCCAGGATGAGTCTGAGATTTAAATAAAATAGTGCCTGTAGCCCTGGCTGGTGTACCTCAGTGGATTGAGCGCAGGCTGGGAACCAGAGGGTCCCGGTTCGATTCCCAGTCAGGGCACATGCCTTGGTTGCAGGCAAGGTCCCCAGTGAGGGCCATGTGAGGAGCAACCATACATTGCTGTTTCTCTCCCTCTCTGTCTCCCTCCCCTTTCCCTCTCTCTAAAAATAAATAAATAAAATCTTTAAAAAAAAAATAGTGCCTGTAAAGGGCTTGGCATAGAGCTCTTCTTAAAATTATAAAATAATAATTTTGGAAAAGTTTTGAACTGCCCATTCTACCTTGGGTTGTCATTATTTTAACAACAGAACTTGGAACAAATTACTTATTTTATACACAGTATTTTAAAAACCGATATTCTTCTAATGTTCTTTTTTGCCTGCTCATAAGATGAAATGTAATTTCGCTGCCCATTTTGTCATGATTCTTTATCAATGTTTTGACATACGAACCTCATCTTCCTAAGTAACTGAGTTGGAAAGTACGTTTGTGTGTGTGTTTGCGTGCGCATGTGTGCATGTATCTCCTGGGAAAACTTGAGTATACTTGAATAATGTAGTTCAGAATAGTGTCCATAAGAACAAACCAACCACATGTGCTTATTTCTTATCCTGAGACTCCCGATATGGGAAAGATAGAAGAAAAGCAACCCTTTGATGAATATTATGCTAATTCAGATCATGGGAACTGTCCAAATTGGAGGAATAACCTTTTCCAAGTAACCTCGCTGATTGCTCAGGTGTCTCCCAAGCTCTTAGCTCTAACCCAGCAATTTCCTCTAATCTTTCTTCTGGCATAATGGGACATTCATGGTGTTTATCAGGTAGAAACTTTAGTAAGGGAAGCCTGACAGGAAGGTCAGGGGGAAGAGGGATGGAGTCTGTCCTTATTGGAAAGCTTGTTTTCTGAAATATGTAAAATGACATGATTGGATGCAGTTCTGGATTATCAGTTCATCTCCTGATTGTATTGGAGATGAGGATACCTGGTTTCCACACAGTGCCTTCTGAGGCACTATCTAGGCCCTTGACCTTCCTTATCTCATTGGGATCTCCAAAAGGGCTCCTTTTAACATTATTTCCTAGCATACCCAGCATAGTACATACACAAAGGTATTTCTGCTGTTAAAGCCAGCCGTGCAGAATGCCACAAAGCAATTTTCAGTGGAATTTTTGTTTTGTATTGCTTCTTTAAAAATTTGTATTTTTTCTTTCACTGATTCTAGAGAGAGGGGAAGGGAGGGAGAAAAAGAGGGAGAGAAACATCGATATGCAAGAGAAACACTAATCAGCTGCTTCTTGTACAACCCGATAGGGACCAAACTTGCAACCCAGACATGTGCCCTGACTGGGAATTGAACCCATGACCTTTCTGTTTGCAGGATGATGCCCAACCAACTGGGCCATACCATCCAGGGCTGCTTTGTAATTTTTTTTAACTTACATCAGGAATCTTCAAGATCCTAGTTAAGTACCTGGTGCTGACAGTGTACAGTTCACGTGTGCATGTTTAGTGTTGCTTTGAGGACCTTGACTTGACAGTAACAGTATTAGTAACTACTACCCAGGAAGGGGTTGGCTGAATCACAGTAAATTCAGAGAGGTAAGGGGGAATTCATGCTGGGTAAGTAGTACCAAGCTCAAGATGACTTTTATTTCTATACATTTGTATTGAGTAATTTCTTTTTTAATACTCATCAAATGACATGTTTTTTTTATTGATTTTAGAGGGGGGGAGGGAGAGACAGAGAGAAAGAAATATTGACGTGAGAGAGAAACATCAATCAGTTGCCTCTTGTACTTGCTCTGACTGGGATTGAACCTGCAGCCTAGGTATGTGCCCTGACTGGGAATCAAATCTGTAACATTTTGGTGTGTGGGTCAATGCTCCAACCAACTGAGCCACCTGGCCGGGGCTGTGTTGAATAATTTTTTGACTGGACAGAGACCACTTAGTTTTCTGTTTTTCTTTTCTGATGTGTCTCAGCAAGTGGAAATAGCCTGATGTTGGGGTGTGCTAGATGGAAGGAGTAACCCCACTGTTTTTGTCCCTAGAAGCATGGTGTCATGGAAGTTCAAAAGTTATTCTAGGATTTCGTGTTCTTTCAAAGCATAATAGGAACCTAATTCATCCATCTAGCACACCCCAGCCTCAGGCTCTTTGCCATCTATCACTGTTTGCATACCTCCTCTGCCAGGCTGGCCTGTACTCTGAGCTGCCAGTAACATGGGAGAGACATGTATGAGTCCTTGTCCACCAAGAGCCTAGAGTGTAGAGGGCACGGTAGAGAAGGTCAGCAAGTGTGATGGGTTATTAATTGAAAACAAAGGAGTGCATGTAAGGGGAGCATTGAAGCTCATTTGTCAGAATTTTTTTCTTGAAGCCACATAGGAGAAAGGATAGGAAATGATGTGGAAATAAAGTGGGGAATTATAGGGAAAAGTGAGAGAATTGACATGGGTGATGGGTACGAAGAACCACCTTCCTGCATAGTTCTCCTCAAGGGCAATCTTGTATTTTGTGGACAATGAGACCCACAATTTCAGCTTCAGACCTGGGTGATTTTCTCCTCTGTGATTTCTGGATTAAATATTATAATTAAATCATGATTAGGTACTTTTTCACTCTTTGGAGTCATTCCATAGGACAGACTTGCTTTCTGTTTGACAGCCTCACTTGATAAAGGGACCAGTGACATCCTAGTTGTTCTAGAATTGTTTGTACTCATCACTTTGTGTTAGAAACCACTCTAAAGACAGATGTTTGCCCACCCTTCCTCCAGTTGTCTTCTCCCTAAATGCCGAAACCCTCATGAGGAATCTGTAAAATGTAAACTTTCATTTGGTTGTATGAGGTTCAGTGAAGTAGCTGAAGGTTTTCCCAGAAGGCTAAAGCAGAATTGTCTAGACGTCACTCTCTCCTTACCTAAGCAAGCCTTTCTAGGAGCTTTTCCACCTGGGAAATGAGGCTCACAGAAAAATCAGCTTGCCTGTCAAAAACCACTCTGGGACGAGTTCAGATCACTCCTGAAATGCGCTGGGCTACAGCTGTTGGTTTGGGAAGAAAGGAAAGATCTTTGTCTCTCTTGTTTTTGTTGTTATGAGAGATAATTTATTCATTTGTCTATTAAGACTTTATCAAGTACCAACTAAGCATAGACATTGATTGCCCTTTGTTTTAGAGAATCAAAGATGGGCAGAAAAGTGATGCTCTTTGTGATGAATCAAATAATTGTGCCGATAAGGGTATAATGGTAATTTGAGTAAAGAGTTAATAGGAAAGGATCAATAGTCCAAAGAAGCAGAAGATGAAGGGACCCGACACAGGGGAAAGAGAGGCCAGGGGAAGCTTGGATGCAGTGAGCTTGAGGTAAGTCTGAAGTCTTTTGGAGAGTTAACCAGATAAAGGGGCTGGAGAGGAAGCAAGCTCGTTCAGTCAGTCCCAGGGTCTGTATCTTTCAGATGCCATGCCCTTGGTTTTCTGGAGAGTTCTGCTTTGGCAGATGTAAGAAGCACTAGAATTCTTTCTACACCGGTCAAGGGACAAACTGAGTAGTTTTGTTCACTACGGTAATGGGCATTGGCTTTTTACCTCAAATATTTGGGCCATATTGTATAGAGCCCTGCTGTCTTCTTGTAGGACCACTGCAAGTAACACTGTGATGAACATAGAATATTCAATTTTACACTGGCTCAGTGTATTTTGTGCCAGAACATTAAATGACTTCATTATTGTAGTAAGAGTTATCTTTTCAAACCCTAGGCACTGTGCGTGTATATGCCTGTTCTCAAAATGGACTTCATGTGTGTTGATACCACTGTAAGCAGGTGTTTATTGAATACAAACATTGTTTAAAATACTGTTGAAGTCATTTCTCTGTAGAATTGTTTCTGCCTATTAAGAATATTGAGCTAGTGTAAGAATGTCTCTTATTGTACTATCTTTTTGTTCAAGTCTTAAAAACTTGGTTTAGATTTACAGGTTTTAGGAATGTACTTATTTTTTAGAGAGGAGGTAGAGTGGTCCCCCTTATCCATGGGGAATACATTTCAGGAGCCGCAGTGGACGCCTGAAACTGCCTATAGTACCAAGCCCTATAAATATTATTGTTTCCTATGCATACGTACCTATGATAAGGTTTAACTTATAAATAATGCACAGTATGAGATTAACAACAATAATTAATAATAAAATAAAACAATTATATTAATAATATACTGTAATAAAAGTTCTATGAATGTGACCTCTTTCTCTCAAGATATCTTACTGTACTGTACTCACCTTTTCACTGAAAGGAAGTGTCTTGTGGCTCTTTTTTGGTATGTTTGGATTGCCGGCATCACTACTCTTGCACTTGGGAACATTATTAAGTAAAATAAGGGTGACTTGAACACAAACACTGCAATACCTCGACAGTCGATGTGATAACTGATGTGGTAACCAAGATGGCTACTAAGTGACTAATGGGTGGGTGGCATCTGCAGTGTGGATATGCTAGACACAGGGATGCTTCACGTCCCAGGTGGGATGGAGATGGGGTGGTGTGAGATTTCATCATAGTAGTTAGAATGACACACCATTTAAAACTTATACGTTGTTTATTTCTGGAATTTTCTCCTTAATGTTTTTGGACTGGGCGGTTGACTGTGGGAAACTGGGGCCACTGGGAGTGAAACTGTGGATAAGGGAGGCTGCTGTAATCTGAAAGAGAGCCATATAAATCATAAGTATGCAGTGGGTATGTCAAAGTGGCAGCCCACCCGGGTAACACAGGCCCAATCTGGAACGAGAACATGACAGCAACCAGGAATGTCCCTTGGGCCCTGACTGGGGTGGCTCTTGTGTTGACGTTGTCCTGCAAAGCAAAAGGTGGCCAGTTTGATTCCTGGTCAGCGTACAAGTCTGAGTTGCTGGTTTGGTCCTTGGTCGGGCTGTGTACAAGTGGCAACTGATCGATGTTTCTTTCTCACATTGAGGTTTCTCTCCCTTTCTTTCTCCCTCCCTTTCCCTTTTTCTAAAAATAAATAAAATCTTTGGAAATAAAAAAGAATGCCCCTCAGGGCTCACTACCCCACCCCTCCTTGCCGCCATACTTCCCTGCCTTCTGTCCCACTGAGTTTTACTTGTTTTGGGACTTAGTGTATAAATGAATTTATTCATTCATTCTGTATTCTTTTGCACCTGGTTTTTACTTCCTCAGTGTTATGCTTGACATAGGTTTGTCCTTGTTGCACAGTTCATGCTATAGTTCATTCATTTTTATTTTTATAGTGTTATGGCATGAAGATAGCAAGGTTTGCTCACACGTTTTACTTTTGATGATATTTGTGTTGTTTGGAGTTTGGGAATATTATGAATAATGTCACTATCATTATGGCTATTCATGTCTTTTGGTATACATGGAGTGTACTTGCATTTTTCTGGGAATCAGGTCATGGAGTATGATTTATCTAATTCTAGTAGATAATTCCAAACAGTGTTCCCAGGTGGTGGCTCCAGTTCACATTTGCGCCAGCAGTATATGTGTTTCCATTGTTTCACATTCTCAAATCTTAGCGGGGGAGGGGAAAAGCAGCGCGGGCACGTATGGCTCAGTGGGTTGGGCGTCTTCTGCGGACTGAAGGGTCACTGCTTCGATTCAGTCAGGGCACATGCCTGGGCTGTGTCCAGGTCCCCAGCTGGGGCATGCGGGAGGCATCCGATCAATGTTTCTCTTGCACATCCGTGTTTCTCTCCCTCTTTTTCTCCCTCCCTTCCCCCTCTCACAAAATAAATTTTTTAAATCTAAAAAAAAAAAAACAAAAAACAAAACTCTCATCAGCACTTAGTACTGCTAATCTTTTAATTTTAGCCATTTAAAAGTATGCCTACTTTAAAATTAATCATTATGGTGTCTGTGTGTTTTGTTGAAAAGAAGTGAGGCTGAGGTTTGGAGCCCAGAAACCCTGAATGAATTTCGCTTGTACCCTGCTTGAAGGACCACTCAGGGACTGTTTGTGACCTTAACTGAGTATAAGGCAGTCTTCTTTGACTTTAGCTTCCAGAATCCAAAAGCCAGTGGCAAACTATGTGAACTTACACAGTTATTTAACCTTTGTGAGCCTCAGTCTCCTCTTCTGCAAAATGGGAATACTTTTAAGTTCCTCACAGAGTTTGTATACAGAGTATATGAGTCAATCCACTAAAAAGCACGTAGTTCCTGCCCCACAGTCATTAGAGAAAAGAAGTCGTGAGGCTGCTGTGAGTCACAGGAGGAAGTGGCTGGCTGCATTGCTTTGGAACACTCTGATATTTATTTTAGTTTAACTATTTTTAGGGGGTACACAGTTATTGCACTCAGAGCATTAGACGTCAAAACCCAATATACCCTTTGTGGAACCGCCCCATTTGTTTGATGTTCGTGTGGCTCTGTGTTGTTTTGAAGGATGGCATGTTTATGGCTCCGCGGTATCATAAACACTTCCGGAGCCCAGGGCCACTCTGGATTTGTGTGCGGCTGACACAGGGCCACGCGGAGAAGGAAATCATCTTCAGCTTGTGTTTTGACACAGAGGAGTTTTGTTTTTCCTTTGTCAACTCTCTGCATCCTCCACCGAGGACAAACAAACTTTCCATCCCTGGTAAATATTGTGACTGGCAGCCTGTGTCCTTGTTTTTTCCTCTTTCACCATTGTGTGGTGACTGTGGGTGGCATTTTAAAAAATCAGTGGTTGTCATTCTGATATTTGAAAGAGAGTCATAGCAGTTCCAGAAATGAAAAAGTGATGTCCAGGGAAATAAGAACGACAAGATAAATTTTCTTTTGAGGGAAATTGTGAGGCATTTCAAGGAGGAAAAAAAAGAGTCACGAAGGTTGTTCACATTTGCACCCGAGTACCTAGGTTTATCATTCGGCCCCCTGAGCCTTAGCAAAATCGCTTCAAGGACATGGGAGCTCTGGGTCAGGTGGCTGAGTTCCTGGTGTCCCTCTGCTGGCCTCACTGTCCTTCACCTACACTGCCTGGGACACGCAGCCGGAATCCAGGTGCAAGCCATGTCGGGGGTAGGGCAGGGCTAGTCCTCAGCTTGCAGCTCCCCAGAGTTTGACCTGGTGGACTTTCATTTGTAATTAGCTAAGGTTATTTTTATTAGTTGAAAAAAGTACATACCTGGTATGTTTTCTTTACTTGTCTCTTATCTTTCTTTTTTAAAAGAAAGTAAGGTAAAGAAGTAAAAGGCAGATAGGAGTCTAGAGGGTGGCACTGCTGCCTTGGAATTTACACTCAGGGTGTGCCTCCCTCCATGTATCTCTTAATTACCTGCAGGGTTTTGGGTAAGTTCCTTGATTTCTCTCATTTGTTTCATCTCTTTGTGGAGACAGTAAGGTCTGAAGGTTATGTTGAACATGACGAATGTTACAAAACAACGCTTGAGAATTGCAAAAATAATAACAGCTGCAGTTACCTAAAGTACTTGCACACATCAGTTCTTTTAGTCCTCACGACAGCCCATCGTTCATGTGCTCCAGTGTATAGATGAGGAAACTGAGGCAGAGAGTGTTTATGTAACTTGACTAAAATTACTCAGGTAATAAGTGGCAGAGCTGAGATTTGAATTGGGGGTAGTTTAGTTGTAGAATCTGTCCTCAATCACCATATTGCTCTTCTCCCACTGTCCTTCCAAACAACACCCCCATCTCTAGAGATAACCATTTCAGTTTGCCAGAACTCTTCCTGTGTAACTTGAAACAAACCTGGGACCCTACCACTCACTGTGTATGTGATCTGCCTGCTTTGTGATACGCTGTGTCACAAACGTTCGTCCACAGCAGCACCTATGGCTCTCCCAAGGTAACAAATGAACCTCCTTGGCAGGAGCTCACCATCTGGCCCAGCCTTGGCAGGGCTGGCTTTCTGTCAGAGCAAACCCGGTCTGGCTGGCGTGCAGCCTGGGGGCTGGCTTTCTTTCCCACAAAGTAGCTTCTGAGAAAAACTGTGGGAAACAAATGACTTCAGAGGTTTTTAGAAACAAAAGTGCAAACTCTAAAAATTTCGTCTGGCCCAAAAATGTTATTACACAAAATCTTTAAAATATTTTCTTATAGGGTTATTCCCTCAAGGTTGTTAATCTGAGAACGATCCAGGCCTATTAGTCCTGACTTTTTGCCCCTGATATTGGAGTTTTGTATTGTTTGAGTACTAGAGTGTGGGGGTTGAGGTAAAAATATTTCTCTGGAGGAAATGAGGTCATTTTATTTAATATTATAGCTACCACTGGGACTCTATCATTCCAGAAAGGGGATGGCAGTTCACACAGCCAAGAAAAAGCTTTTAAATTAGTCGAAAAGACTTTTAAAAGTTAGCAGCAGATTTTTAGAGCCACAAATATTTATTGATTCTATCTGCCCTAAAGATTCTTGCTGTGTTAAATTTTACCCGATGAGCATTGCCTTTCTAGATAAATGTTATGGTAATATTATGTGCCTCTTTTTTTTCTGTGGTTGGCATTTAAAGCCATTTTACTTTCAGTGTTAAGTGTGGCAGCTAGTGAAAATGTTCCTGTGTTGAGATTACTGTGTGAGAGGGAGGCTTCTCTGGCCCCAAGCAGCAGGGAGACAAACCTTCATTTGTTCGCAGGAGGAAGGAATGTGGTGTTGTGTACCTGCTTCCCTGGATACACCTGTAGGGCTGGTTTCGCTGATAAAACCTCACTGCTCAGCACTCGACACAGGTGGTTGGCTGGGCCCTGGCAACAGAGAGTCAACAGTGACTGGATTGAGGAACAGAGGTTTCTGTGTCCTCTTCACTGGTTAAGTCCCGAGTATGTGTGTAATCTCTCTTCAGCTGGTGTGGTGAGGTTGAAACTTGGTTTATCACTGGGCCTAGATTCCCCTGCAACATATTTTAGATAAGAAAGGAAAAATGCCAAGCCTGGCATTTGCTGCCCTAAGACAGAGGAACTTTTATTTTTCCTTACAGACACAGAAAGGCATTTGATTTAATTTTGAAAGCTGCTTGTGAATAGGCCAGAAGGCATAAAGGTGGCCTTGCTAATCCTCTTTGCTCACTTGCAATGAGTTAGCCTTGAGGTTCCATTGTTTGGTATTGCTGGGCTCCTTGAAAACACCACAGGCAAAGCTAGCTGATCTCTGTTGGAAGTCTACCTTGACCTTGGGAAAGTTGCCTGACTTTTCCCTGGGTCTCAGTTTTCTCACCTGTAAAAAGGGGATAATAAAAAAAAGTAATGGCACTGGTTGGTGTGGCTTAGTGGATTGAGCACTGGACTGTGAAACAAAGGGTCACCAGTTTGATTCCCAGTCAGGGCACATGCCTGTGTTGTTGGCCGGGTCCCCAGTAGTGGGTGCTCGAGAGGCAACCACACATTGATGTTTCTCTCCCTCTCTTTCCCCATCCCTTCCCCTCTCTAAAAATAAATAAATAAAATCTTAAAAAAAAAACATAATGAACTCATAGGGTTGTATTAAGGATTAAGACTGCAATATTTGTAATTCTTAGAATAGTACCTAGTACAGAAGTGTTGTAGAAGTGTTTGTAAGTGAAAATAAAATGGGAAATACTTTGTACAATTATACGAAGTGCCACCGAAATTTCTATGGTCATTCTGATTGCTTATTCTGACACACAGAAATTAATCATTAGATTAAGAGAGTTGGTTTTTTTGTTTTTGGTTTTTTTGTTTTGGTATGTTGTTAAGACTTTTTCCTTTTAAATGTACATTCCTTACTGCTGTTCCTGTCCCTTTGGAGAGCAAAAGTAGCGGGGAAAAAACAAGTGCAGGCGCTTCCTCAGAGTATTGGTTTGGTTGTGGTCAAAAACAGGAACTATGAGTCATGAACTCCAAATTAACAGGAATGAGCCAAGGTAGAATGACATCTCAAGGACGGGGTTCATCTTTGCCAAACAGACTCCGGAACTCACCAGGTATTAAAACAGCCTCATAACCTGGAGTCCATGCATCCCCCAGGGTGCCTGTGGATGGAAATCAGGGCATCATACATTTGGTTGGGAAAAATGATGTCTCCTTTTTTCCTCACCCCTAACTGAACTTGGACATCTCCTTCAGGTATAAATGTAGGCAACAAACCACAGCAGTGTAAACAATTCCCAGGACTTTGTCATCGATCGAAATCTTAGATATTTTAGTATGGCATTACAGTTTGGTTGTGCGTATCAGTACTTAGAAGTTACACTAGTTGTTAGACTCACCACTGTTTATTGGTGTTCAGTGCCTTAACTTAGAAAAAGCATAGTTATGATTTTAAGTATTTTTAAACTGTATTTCAGTATAATTAGTTTCCTTTGTATTCTTACATGTTATTTTATTCATTTATAAACATTATTCTGAAAGGCTCATAGATTTCATCCAGCTGCCAAATGAGTCCAGGCACAAAAACTTGGCACCGGGAGCTTTAAGGGGGAAGTTCAAGCTGATTGAATCTCTCGAGTGGCGCTGTCTAGTAGAAATGCGATGGACGCTGCATACAATTGAAAATTTTCTAGCAGCTACTTTAAGAAGAATAAATGGAACAAGTCACATGAATACTAATAATTTTATTTTTGTAAAATTAATTTTAATTGATTAAATTAATTTGATAATCAGTTCAACTGAATGTATTCAAAATATCATTTCAAGAGGTAGTCAATATTAAGTTACAAATGAGATAGTTTACATTTTTCTTCATACTAAGTCTTTGAAACTAGGTGTGTGTTTTATACTTAGAGTACATCTGATTTTGGATGTTGTTTCATTGGTAATACTTGGGTCTGTATTTACACTGAGCAGAATTTAGTTGGCAAAGTAGATTCAGGTCCAAATGCAATGAAAAGTTTTCCATTAACTTTTGAGTCGTTAAAATTTAAGTCATTGAAAATTAAAGCCCTGATTGGTGTGGCTCAGTGGGTTGGGTGTCCTCCTGCAAACCAAAAGGTCACCGGTGGGGTTCCTGGTCAGGGCGCATGCCTAGGTTGTGGGTCAGGTCCCCCATTGGGGGTATGTGAGAGGCAACCAATTGATGTTTCTCTTACACATCTATGTTTCTCTCCTCTTTTCTATCTCCCTTCCCTGCTCTCTAAAAAGAAATAAATAAAACCTTTTAAAAAACCCCAAAAGGTAAAATTATCTTAAAAAAGATTAAATACTGCTTTCAATTCAGCTGGACAGCCACCTTGGCCCACAGCCAACAGCCGAACTCCAGTCGCACAGGAGCAGACCGGGAAGGACACGGGGGACCTCAGCGAGGCTGCAGCAGGTTCTTTTGTTGCCTTGTGCAGTAAGCAGGTGCTTGTTGGGATCCTTTCCCTAAGGTGTCCCCAGCATTCCACCTGTCCCCAGACTCTCATTGCAATAAAGATAGCACAGAATAGACTCCGGCTGGGGCTTTGTGTGACTCAAAGGAGGCTTTTGCAGATCAGTAGGGGGTGGAATTTTGTAATTTCCATTTCAGCCTTTGAAGAGGGATTTACAAATTCTTGGAGAGGATTCTATTTTTTTATCTCTTGAGCAAACTTTGGCATAATAATAGGATTTAATTTACACATGAATTTTTAGGGCTTTGTTTGTTTTACCCCAACCCCACCCTCTTGGTGTCCTGCAGGACTGGATTCCATCTTGTGCCCTTCCTTCCTGGGTTCCAGGTTGACCTTCCTTGACTGTTTGTCATTCACTAGCTAGGGCAGGTGCAGGCCAGTCTTAATGGTCTTCTAGGGCATCAAGAGAATCTGCAGATCCACATGGGGGCCCTTTCCCATGAAGGTTCTGTGAGGCTCCATGCTTCCCACTGGCTAAATTTGTTAGAAATGCCTTTTCCTTTCCAGGGGTGAGTTTCCAAAAGTAAGCTAGGTGATTTCAGCCAACAGTAAATTAGTCACTTGGGCAGTGAGCTCTACTTTCATTTGCTAACGTGTGGGTCTAAATTGGGTACTAAATGTGGCTTTTTCATTTCCTTTGATAAAATTGACAAGTTCTGAAAAAATTATGAACCAATAAAATTGCTAGTCCTGATCCAGTCTGCTGTTTCCTAGATATCAAAATGGAAAACTTGGCGTGAGGAAGATGTGGAGGGCATTCTGATACTGCCAGTAGGTGAATTCTGCCCTCCAGTAGTAACTCCTGGTGTATTTTGCACTTTGGAGAGAATGTTAAACCTTTTTTGGCCCTTAAAAATCTGGATGCATGCCTCATACCTCAGCTGAATATTATACTGTGGTAGGGCTTCTGAAACAGAGTAAAAGACGTATTTCCTGCTCTTGAGGAGTTGTAGTCTTTGTAAAATGAAGCAATAAACTTGGAAACGTCTAAATGCTGATTGAGACAGGTTTGTGTGTGGATTCTGCTTTTTTTTTTTAATTCTACACCTAACAGAAGCTTAGCAATTTGCATCCAAGTAGTAGTAATAACAACAGAAATAGAGTTTATTTATTCCTCCCACAAATGTTTAGTGGGTGTCTGCTATGTATGAAGCACTGTTCTAGACTACAGCAACCAGCACAATGGACACACAGTTTGCCTTTGCAGGTGTGGAGCAGATCTGATGTGGCACTTGCACACTGGCATGTTAGGGAGCTGAGTGGATGCATTTTAAAGGTGTATGTTGTCATGGCTGAAAAGGAGGTATGCTCAGGGAGTGATCAGTGCTCTGGCAGACTTGAAGGAGTGACAGTGGCCTGCTTTGCTTTGCTTGTATTTTTCTCTCTTCTGCCTTCATTCTGGTCTTATCATCTCGGGATGGTTTCTGGGCCCTTAAAGGAGACTGGATGATGCAGTTCAGTCACTTGCTTTGGGACATAGAAGTCAGCTGCATGATTCATCGGTCGTTATCATACCATCATCTTTGTGCCCCAGAGACTTTGTAATTAGAGGGCTGCTAAGAGATGTTATGATGCTAAAATCAAAACAGACCTTCAGTGGCGAACACAATCTCAAGCAACTTAAAATTTAAGCAGTTTATACAGTTTCTTAAATATTATTTGTAGGCATTGTCAACGTAAGAAATGTCCAAACCTGTAGAGAATTTTTATGAGTTTATTTGAGCCAAACTGACAACAATTCTGGGAAGCAAAATCTCAAGGGATTGATCAGATGCTCCAGAGATTGGCAGTTTTGCAGTTTATTTTATACATTACAGTCAGAGGAGGAGGCATAAGGGGTCACAGGAAATCCACTGGTGATAGATGAGGCGAGGGAGAAAGCAAAGTGGGGAAACCTCTGGGACTGGGTGAGAGGTAAAAGGAGTAGACACTGTGTTTTTTTTTTAGAGTGGTGGGTACTGGATAGTTAACCATCAACAGTTAACATGACAGGAATAACAATGCGGGGATTTGTGCTCTCTGCTCTAGTGGTTGTGCCCTGAAGGGTCAGGGGAAAAAAGGAAATTACCCTGACATTCCAAAGGTATGTTATTGTGGATGCTAAAAACAATAGATAGACTCAGTTAAGGTACAGACTGACCTTTGTTAGGGAAGCAGCAGGCCTAGGACAGGACTACCCCCCATGGCCTGCTTTTAGCTAGAAACTTTTAATTTCAGACCATCTGTGGTTGGTTACTTCAGGTCTCTTGAGTTTGTAAGGCCATCGTGCGTGGAGATGGATGTCTTTGCTTGTGACACAGTGATTTGTTTTTCAAATATATTACATAGCGTGCCCTTATTTTTTAAAGGGAAGGTTTCCAAAATTCAAACTTGGATTTTGACTTGATTTGTTTCTTCTTTTTTTTTTTAGTTAGCCCTAACAACTTTACAAGAATTTTCAGGCTCTTGAGTCTAACACAAACTGTAGTTTAGTGAGGCTTTAAGTTACCGTAAGCTCTATTGGGCAGTTTGGATTCTATTGTAATGAAAGGGCAAAGGCAGAGGGCATTTTCCTCAGGCTGTTGCAATAGGGAGAACTTACATTAATGAGGGAAGTCTTAAAGCAGAGAGAGAAAACCTGGGATTTTATAAAACAAGGGTATCGCCGGGGAAGGGTGGAGATGGGCAGAGTGGTCCCTTGCAGTCGGTCCTTTCCCTGAGCACAGGAGCGAGGGTCTCGAGCAGGCTCCCCAGGGCTTCGACCAGCGCGGTCAGAGCAGCATTGCCAGAGATTTTAACAAAGGTTTTACTGATGAAAGCTTTCCCTTAAAAGCTTCAACAGTTCATCAGAAATGTGCATTTATAATTAATGTAATATGAGCACAATAATTTTATGATAGTTTCAATGTACTTGTTTCAATGTACTTATTTGATGATTTTTAAAATATAAATACAGGATTTTTAATGCTTACAATTCACCTTATGCCTGAATTTAGAGAAATGCTGTTGTTTATTCACCCTATCACCCCATCTTCGTTTGATCATCTGATTTGTTCTTTTGGGGATTTTAGAAATTCCAGTCCCAGAGTTCCTATAGATACAGCCATGAACGTGAAGGGACATGGTGTTATCTTCACATTTGTTGGTTTGCTTTCAGGAACTGTTTGCTGCGACTTATAGTTCTAACTCTCCTGCAACAGTAGGATTCTGTTTCTTTCAGGGACTGAAGGCAGAAAAGCTGGGGAATTATTTTACACAACAATCAGGATAAAATGTTACTTATGTTTAAATTATGGGGGGCCTAAAGGCCTTGGGGCACCAAATATAACACAATAGGGAAAGGAACCAATTTTCCTTGACATTGCCTTTTAAGTTGAAATTAATTCATATGAAATACCTGAGATGAAACACTTTAGTGGTAGAATTTTGAGTATTGCTTAGCTTTCATGGTTTTGCCATTATAGATTTAACTTCAAAAGTATGTTGTATACACTCATTTGCTTGATAAAATTTTCTAGCTGTTGACTTTTTCCTATAGTTTCCTACTCTGTAGGTGAAAAACTATTTTAATATTTAAAATTCTTATGTGTTTGGCTCCATGTGGCTTGTATCTTTTGGTTCTTATTTGCTCGTGCCTGGTTCTGTTTCTTTTGGAGTCAAAGCAGAGGGGCGGTGTACTGCTGTGTGTGCGTGTGTTCAGGATCCCATTTTTGGGAAGTGGCTGACTGCAAAACAGCCAGGCCTGCCTACTTGTGGGCAGATGACATAACCAACAGCTCACTGAACACCTTGCCAAGACAAATAGGACCGAGTTGTCCCCGTTGGTGGCAGTTTATGTCCATGCTGGATTTTAGTTCCACCCTGGGCTCTACCTTTGAAACTTGTATCCAAAAGAAAACAAACAAACAAACAAAGACCAAAACAGGAGGTAGTGAAATTTTAATATTCCAAGTCTGAAAATAAATGATAAAATTCAGGAAAGCTAGGGAACAAATTCTACCTGGCACAGAGTTCAGAGGTCAGTGTCAACAACCACAGAGAGGCAGAGGAGGAATTGCAGCTTCTAAATGTCCCTTCACTTGTGTTTTTGGAAAGGTGAGATAACACATTTTTTGTTCTCTTTCACCACCCTTTCTGACTTCCAGTTGTTACCCTTAATTCCCTGGGAGGGCACTCAGGCTTGGCAGGAAATGCTTGGGCCTCATTTTTGGAGCCCTCCGCAGCCAGATAATTCTACTCCCAGGGTCCCAGCCGCAGGCTGACTTGAGGGTCAGCCCAGAGAGCTGTCGCATGTGTTTTTCCTCTTATGTAAAAAATAAATTAGACAACAGGGGCATTTTGGCCCTTCATTTTGAAAAAAATTTATATGAGAAATACAATTTTATTTTAAAAGAATTTTAAAAAATAATTACCACCCTAATGCTTATTTTACAAGTGTGGCTTTATTCACTGCTCCGTTTTAGCACCTAAGCAGAACTTGGCACATACTAGGTACCCAGTAAATTTTCATTGAATGAATGTGTGGTCCACCGTCCACTGGCTCAGAAGCTTCTGGGTGGTCCTTACAAACGCAGATTTTCAGGCACTCCCTGGGCCTGCAGGATCAGAATGTCGAGGAGAGAGGCCAGAGAATCTGCATTTTTAAATAGTCTTCTCCAGTCAGTATGTCTCCAAATTTGAGAACAACTGCCCTAATACACCATTTCCAGTTTCCCTGTTGCTCTTCATGTATATATTGTAATGTGAAGATCTTTGTGCCCATTTCCCAGTCCACCTTCCCTACCTCCCCCCAGTAATGTTCTGTAATGAATATATCAAATATAACAAATGAATGCCAGTACTGTGAATAATTACCCAGTTATTACATACTTTTTAATTATGCAACAAAATTGGCACTCTCTATATTTAACCAATTCCCTATTGTTGTAAAACCCCCACATTTCTGTTATTTTCTTAACGCTACAAAGAATAAGGGATTTAGGCATATAGTTTTTCTCTTTGTGAGCTGGTAGTATTTTTCTAGAAGTTTCTTGCAGAAAAGAGATATAAATATCCAAAGAGCTTCATTTATGGTTTTAAAATGTGTACTTATTTATTTAAAAGACTATTGAAAAAGTTCTATGTAAGACAATAACTGTTGACTTACTGTGATGATCATCTTGCAGTATATACATGTATCAAATCATTGTGCTGTGCACCTTAATGAATACAATGTTATAGGTAAATTACATCACAGTAAAACTGGGGGGGATGGTTAGAAATGCCAAACATCTTCCCACCTCCAAACACACACACACACACACACACACACACACACACAAATGGCATCTGGTGCAGTGTCTGGCATGTAGTAGATTGTCAATAAATATTTGTTGAATAGATCAGTGGGTGAGTTGGACAAAAACAGGAAAGACTTTTAAAGCTGTTAGCATTTATATAGCACTTCTAACGCCTGCTGTCTTACTTGTTTAACTAGTACATTTCTTTTGAAGGGAAAAACAATTGGGACCTCTTTTTGTTTAATGTTCACCAAGAAATTTTAAAAGAGCTCAGGGGAGTAGAGCAGGGGTTCTTAGGCACTTCCCTTGGGTTAGGCCTAGGTTGGGCACTTGGAGACAAGAACAGTGTTTCCCCTGGTACTCTTTTTTTTTTTTTTAAATTTCAGAAATAAAATTTAGCTACAGTTTTTAAGCTAGGTGATGCTAATCTGTTATAATGGAAGAAAAATGTTCCCAGGTCACAGGTAAGTTTGGGACTTTTGGAGTTATACGGAATTAATAGATTTCTTAAATACAGAATTTCTTAAGACTTGTATTGGTTTTGGGGTATATGAAATAAACTGTTTTCCAAACTTGTTTGGCTATGGAACCCTTTCTTTAATGTCTTCTGATGTCACTTCTCTATGGAATACTCTTTAGGGAATACTAAAGTGCTGTTTTTCAAATTGTAGGGCAAGATTCGTGATTACTGGTTGTGAAATACATATAGTGGGTAACAACCAGAGTTTGTACATACATATTAGTGCCTCACATATGGTAGGGTATTGTTTCCCAAAAGGTGTTTTGTAGGTGTGTGAGAGTGCTCTGAGCGTTCAGAAACAGAAGAGGACATTTCAAAAGATGGTTTCTTCATCTCCTCCCATCAAAAGAAAAACAAAGCGACATGAAAATACAGCCAATTTGACAGGAAGAGCGCAAGCACGAACACTGTAATTTCCTCTTCAAATATCAGAGCAATATTAATTTTATTTATTCAACAAACACGTAGTACTCACCATGTGCCAACACCATTTTGAGCATTTTACAAATATTAACTAATCTGATCTGCATAGCAACCCTGTAGGGTGTACGTACTTCCGTTATTATCCCCATTTTATGGGTGAAAAAAGTGAAGTACTTGCTAGCATTCTTTATGATAGAATTAACTGTAAAATGAGAAAGTGACAGTAGTCATACCTCTAGTATGAATACCTTTGACCTAATATTTAGTCATGGTAATTAAAAATCAAAACCAGAAGCCTATGATGTTATAGTAGAGTTGTGATCATGGACAATGATGCTCTTTCTGGCCCCATGGTAATGGGGCTGGGGGACAAAGCAAATTATGTTTAGACCCTAGAACAATCATCGGAGGACTATTTAAAAGAAGACAGTTCTCAAGAATGAATAGAACTTCTTCGAATACTGCTTTCTAGTTTCTGGCTACTGCATGTGATGGCCAGGGATTCTCAGTAAGGAATATTCACCAGTGTCAGGATTACTCCTCATGTTGATTTTGTACCTGTCTTTCTTGTAGATGAGAATAGAAGTGCCACTTCTCAGTAACCATAACACAGCGTATATAGTGACATGCTGAGTAGTGAGGCTCCTGGCCACAGGAGAAGGTGACGGGGTTTAGGACACACTACCCCCAAATATTGCTTCTTGGCTTATATTTCAAGCTGAAGGAGTTTGGGAAATGGCAGTTGCAGGAAGGATTCTCTGCCCTTCCCCTGAAGAAGGTCATATGACCCCTACCTGGGGGAAAGGAGCATCCTTATCTCCTGAGGTGAAGGGGAGGACACTGAGAGGAAAGAATAAACCTTAATGTGCCCTAGTTTGCTACCGTTTGCTAGTATCCTTCTGTTGTGTCACAGTTTCCAGGACTCCACTCTTCATCAAACCTAGTGTTGCCAGTAGAAATGGGGTTCTTCCATGGAGTTGCAAGAAAAAATTTTCAGGAACCCACGTATAGGAGGATGAGGTGTAGTAGTAAGATTTTTTGGAGCCCAAGCTAACACGAAGGACTTTCCCCAGGTGCCCAGTGTGTCATCCTTGACCAGATGGCTCAGCTCCATCTGCTGTAGCAGAAGTCCAACCTTGTCTTCACCAAGCCCAGAAGAAGGGCCAGGGTCCAGAGATGTTGTACCATTACCGGCATCGGCAGGGTATCTGAAGCTGCTGTAGTTCAGTTCAGTTTGTGCCAAAGCTTAGTCCAGCTCAGTGTCTGTCCCTGTCTGGCTAGCTTAGCCCCTGTTCCCTGCTGTGCTCTGGCTGGTGCTACTCTTGTGTACCCAGGGGCGTGCTTGGAGCCTCACCTCTGCTATGAGAAAGAATGCACAAACTAACTGGCAAACGCATGCTACTGAGAGGGGCCTTTGTTAAAGTTGATTATATTGTCTCGGGCTTGGGAAGGAGCTGGGTGGCTTTCGAACTAGCTAATCTCTTTCCCAAGCCTTCGTGGGCTTGTGCCGAGACCTCCCTGTAGCCAGTCTCTTTTTTAGATCTTTCAGGGTTCTGTGTCCCTTATCCAATCTGATCCTTTTCCCAGGCTAGATGACCTTTATGGTCATCATCTTGGCTACTGTGCATGTGCCCAACCCAGGAATTGCACTCCTTGGTAATCCCTGCTAATGGCCAGTAGTGTACCTCCCCACCCTCCACTCCAGCTTGGAAAATTGGTCTTAGGGGTGGAGAAGTCCCCTTTGGTGGAGGACGTGGCTGTCCCCTTGCTGTCTGAAGCTTTTCCTTGGGGTGTCTGTCTGAAGCTATAACTTCAAACTTAATCAGGCTTAGGCTTAGCCAGTTTTGCTCCCTTCTCTTTTGTTAATATATCTAACTAGCTGCGTATGCTAGCACTGGCATTTACAAAGCTCAGGTTGAACTGCTTCCTTGGGGTTTTAATTTCCTTAGGAAGGCTCCCACATCACTTAAAATTTATATGAGCCCTGGCTGGGTAGCTCAGTTGGTTAGAAAATTCTCCCAATTTGCCAAGGTTGTGGGTTCTATCCGCAAGCAGAGCATGTGCAAGAAGCAACCAATGAATGAATAAATAAATGGAACAACAAATCAGTGCTTCTCTCTTTCTCCTTCCCCTTTCCTCTCTATGTAAAATCAGTCAATAAAAAAAATTTATATGAGGCCCGGCTGGTGTAGCTCAGTGGAGTGAGCACGGGCTGGGAACCAGAGGGTCCCGGTTCAATTCCCAGTCGGGGCACATGCCTGAGTTGCGGCCAGGTCCCCAATGAGGGCCATGAGAGAGGCAACCATACATTGCTCTTTCTCTTTCCCTTCTCCTCTCTCTGAAAATAAATAAAATAAAAGAATCTTTAAAAAAAATTTATATGAAATAAATTTTTATGCTTTTCTCCTGTTGACGTATATCTGTCCTTTGATCCAGATCCCCAGGTGAGAACTGAGAAGGACAGAAGGAAATGATTTTTTTCTTCCACCACGACAGATAGTGGCATTCTCTGAGAAAGTTAATACTCTTCCTTTACTGTCCCATAACTACTGAAAAACACTGTTGATTCCTAAAGAGGTTATTTTATTTGCTTATGAGAAGCCAAACCCAGAGCTTCTGACTGTAGAGTTGTGGCTCATTCCTTGGTGTTAGAGTAGCGGTCGTTCTCCATGGGGTCTGTTTTGGTCCCCAGAGGACATTTAGTGATGTCTGTACACATTTTTTTTTGTTGTCACAACTCAGACGGTGCTCCTGGGACCCAGAGGGCAGAGGCCAGGGATGCTGCCCAAACATTCTACAATGCACAATACAGTTTCCCTCAACAGAGGATTGTCTTTCCACAAATGCGGATTGTGGAAGGTTGGGAAAACTTGCTTCAGAGCAATTCGATGTAATTTTGTCTTAGTAACTGTCTTGGTTTTTTAACTAGGAGAGATAGAATTCTGATTATCTTGTCCTTGATTTCATTAAAATTCTTTTTTTTCTTGGATACTATTTCATGTCCATTTTCAAATTTCCAGGGGCGAGGGGCTGCAGTGAAGAGAAGAGGTGAGAGGTAGTGTCCACGGACAGGGAAATTGTTGAATTTGGACGGATCTGTTTCCGGTTTGGAGTTTGTGAGACACTGAATGATCTTATGCAGAAACATGTGCTATGAACAAACTAAATCGTGGCAACATATTTCAGCTTGTCCCAGGTTGGGCAGTGTGATAAGCACTTTGCATATGTTTTGCTTACTCATAATATCCAATAAAATTCAAAATCTTACCTGTTTTAAAGATGAGGAAATAATCCCAAAAGGTTCCCTAATTCTTTATTGAAGCATGGCATAAATAGAAAATTCTTTGATGGGGCATTCCTAGTGTTGCTGTCCTTGTGAGCTCTGCTTCGTTTGGGATAAAGAGAAGTGAGGTTTGGAGAACTCCTTCCCAAGTGTGACTCTGGTGAGGGAGGGCCTTCCCTCCCTGCGGGTCGCCCAGCCCAGCTTGTGGCATTTGGTTGCCAGTGATGTGGATTCTGTTATCAAGAGCCAAAGGGGGAGGATGGACAATGGGCATCTGCAGCCTCTCACCATGATACTCAAAGATTACTTTCTGATTTTTTTTTTGTTTTGGTCACGTAAGATTCTTCTTTCTTACTTTGTTTTTCTTTATGTCCACAGACTATAAAATGATCCAGAAACTAAGTAATATTATGAGCAACCATTTATCAGTTGGCCATAGTGTGCTCACTGATGTTCAAAGAATATGAGGCATGTCAGCTTTGCTTCCAAATCCTCATTAGCCCCAAACTTGACACCATCACTGCTTAAATCTTTTTACTCCCCAAATCAATCATCCTCTTTTTTTGCAGGGTCTTAGATGCAGATGACACATCCTAGGGGAGATCAGAGGGACTGCTCTGAATGATGGAGAAGTAGGAGTTGGTATTTTATATGGCCCATACCACTCCTTCTTAATAATTTAGATGGGCTCATAATTGAAAATTCACTGTTGAAGTATTTTCTAGAAAGCAAAAGTTAGTAAACAAACCATCTTTAAGACCATTTGACAGTATTCCTTTGGAATATGTTTAAATGATTCAGTGTGTCTGTAAGGAATTCAGGATCATCTAGAGTTATGTACATTTAGCTGTTTGTAATTTGTCCAGAATTAGTATTGGTAATCTTTCTGTTTATTGATTATTTTTCCTCACAGTGTAAACATGAAAGAGTATGAAATAATCTTGGTAGTAAAATGTAGTTTATATGTTTTTAAATAATAAAGACTGTACATTTTGCTATTAATATTCCTGCCCATAGTAATAGCAATGTGGAACTATTCAGGACTTGCAAAAGGCAATTAAAAAAAGGGAAATAAATTCAAGAGTGGTGATCTGAATAGCCCATTGCATATGTGATCTGTTAGTTTAAAGAATAAGTAGATGGGTTTTTGTTGTTCTCTTTAGCTACACAGTCAATGAAGTGATTTGAGGGGTAGTCACACAAGAATTCCTGATGCTAGTGTTTACTCCAGCAGCTTAGAGTCGCCTGAGTTAATGAGTTAAACAGGACAGGATGTAACAGAGGGAAGGAGTTCTCCCTGTTCACCTGCAATGGCTGCAGCCTCAGTGAAAACATGCCCTGCCCTCTGCTCCAAAGACTCAGGCAGAACCTTCTAGTCTCTGAGGACTGTTGTCCCCTTGTGCTCTGCCATCTTACCACAATAAAGTGATTTTAGTGAATCAGTCTCATTTCAGGAAATGGGAAAACTATAACTAAGTCTATGCCACTGTTACACTGAAGAACAAATGCATCCTGAGGCATTAGATCATTAGGATGTCCCGCCTATGTTCAGTACAGCAGTCTGCCTTCAAAGGTGCATGTTTGATACTTTTTATTTTGTTTTATTCTGGGCTTTAAATTGGCTGTCTAAATGCAGAAAGGCAAAGAGCATCAAGTCTCACAGAATATATATAACTGGTGGGGAGCTTGTCATTTCGACAGTGTCATAAGACTGAAGGCGGCATTCGGAGGTTGGTCTCCCGGTCACAGGCTCTGTGTAATACTTGAGTCGCCTGGAGCAGATGAGTGAGGACAGAGCCTTGTTAAAGGTTTTTAAAGAAGGCCGTTTTGAAACCCAGCCCCCCATCATCTTAGTGAACTAAGATAAATTGAAAGAGATGATTCCTTTCCACAGATCAAGTTCTTCGTTTCTCAGGGAAGCACTGTTTTATTTTTAATTTGGATAATTGAAAAAATGCCTAGTAGCTTGAAGTTTATCTTCCTTGTCTATATGTGAACTTGAGAGGAAAGAGTGATTATACTGATGTTTAATATGGAATATACTTCTTAAGATTAGGGCACATGGTAAAATATTTCATTTATAGAGGAGTGTTACTTTGTTCATACTCTTGATTTTTGACAATTTTTTTCCTAAAGAACCCTACCCTAAATAAAATTAAATTAAAAAATAAAAGAATTGCCATATATATATATATATATATATATATATATATATATATACACACACACACACACACACACACACACACACATACATACTTTTTTTTAAAAATTAGATTGACAAGGCCTGATTTCAGCAAAATAACTTCTGGGCTAAAGTAACCATCTGACAATTTTATGCAATTTTGTTATTTATCTCTTTCTCCTTTTTTGAATGAAACATCACCCTTTGCAATAGCTGTCTTGTCTGCCAGAAATTGATCAAGTTGGAAATAAAAAATAAATAAAATCAAATAAAGGTGTGGCTTAAAAGTTGTATTTAGCAGGAGAGGGACAGTGAGTTGTGGGTGTGCTTATCCAAATCAAGCCGAATAGAAACACAGGGGCACACAGGGGCATCAGGTTGCCATGGCTGCGTGTGGCCCCGAGTACACCCATCAGCCACAAACTGGCCTGCCGGGGGTGTGTTCTTAGCTCTTTCTCTCTCTGTGGGCAATCAGATCACCTCCAGGAAAACACTGACTTCCAAACAATTTCCTGGTGAGCCAGCTTGGGAAGGAGGGGATTTCCTCAGCCGAACACTGGGCACTGTCATTCAAAATAGACAGACAGCGAGCCTTGGAAATTTGAGGGAAAAGGGCAAGGGAGGTGTGATCAGGAAGAGCAGGCTGAGATCTGCAGACGGTTTGAAAGCATTTTCAAGGTATTTGGCTGCCATTCTTTTGACAGGTCTTGAAATCTCAAGCAGTAATATGTTGCTATTGGAATTTAGATGGCAGAACATGGGACCTCCTCCCCCTTGCTGGTTTCCTTTCTTGATGAGATTCTCTTTGTGGTATCACCACACTGGTGGAGGCTGTGCTTTTGGTAAGTTCTACAAACTTGTTCATTGTCAGGATGAAAGATGCTGTCCACAGAGAAAATTAGATATAATTTTTTTAACAGTTTGATTCAAATTTCACTGAATTTTCTTTATTTTATTTTTGGTTGACCAGGTAAATATAATTCTTCTTTCCTATATTGATGGCTCTACCCCTTGGTCTCTTCGCTTGCTGTCCTCACTTCTGAGTCCCCTCTGTTCCATCTTTGCCATTTAAAGACAGTCAAGGAACAGGGTATTTTGGAGAATCCTCCCTCCATGACTAATCAAATTAATTGACATGTACCCACTTCTCAGATGAAAGATAACATATGTATCTACATAAGAATTGATTTACACTTGACCTGCTATGAATCACAGTTATCTACTGAAACATGGGTGAATTCCGACTGCTATTTTTTCCCTTTTTTAAAATATATAATTTTTATTATATTTTTTCCATTACCATATAGTCCCCTTATACTCCCCTCCCCCTATCACATTGCTGTCCATGTCCATGAGTCCTGTTTCCTTTTTGCTCAGTCCCTCCACCCCCAACCTCTTCCCCTCTACTAGCTGTCACCTATTCTCCATCTATGAGTCTGTCTCTGTTTTGCTTGTTAGTTCAGATTGTTCATTAGATTCCACATTATGAGTGAAATCATATGGTATTTGTCTTTCTCTGACTGGCTTATTTCACTTAGCATAATGTTCTTCAGGTCCATCCATACTGCTGCAAAGGGTAAAATTTTCTTCTTTTTTTATGGCCGAGTAGAATCCCATTGTGTAAATGTCCCATAGTTGCTTTATCCACTCATCGCTTGATGGACGCTTGGCCTGCTTGGGCTAATACCTTGGTGATTGTAAATAATGCTGCAATGAACATAGGGGCGCTTATGTTCTTTCAAATTAGTGTTTTAGGCTCCTTTGGATATATTCCCAGAAGTGGGATCACTGGGTCAAAAGGCAGATCCATCTTTACTTTTTTGAGGTATTTCCATACTGCTTTCCACAGTGGCTGCACCGATCTGCATTCTTACAAACAGTGCAAAAGGGTTCCCCTTTCTTCACATCATCTCTGGCACTTGTTGTTTTTGATTTATTTTATTTTTTTTTAAAGATTTTATTTATTTATTTTTAGAGAGAGGGGAAGGGAAGGAGAAAGAGAGGGAGAGAAACAGCAATGTGTGGTTGCCTCTCACATGGCCCTCACTGGGGACCCAGCCCGCAACCCAGGCATGTGCCCCAACTGGGAATCGAACCAGGACCGCTTGGTTCCCAGCCCGCGCTCAATCCACTGAGCTACACCAGCCAGGCTGTTTTTGATTTATTGATGATAGCCATTCTGACAGGTGTGAGATGATATCTCATTATGGTTTTTATTTGCATTTCTCTGATGATTAGTGATGTTGAGCATCTTTTCATATGTCTATTGTCCGTCTGTATGTCCTCTTTGGAGAAGTATCTGTTCAGATCCTTTGCCCATTTTTTAATTGGTTTGTTTGTTTTTTTGGTGTTCCTTTTTGTAAGTACTTTATAAATTTTGGATATTAACCCCTTATCAGATATATCGGCAAATATGTTCTATTCAGTGATTGTCTTTTTATTTTGTTGACGATTTCCTTTTTGTGTAAAAACATTTTAATTTGATGAAGTCCCTTGTGTTTACTTTTTCTGTTGTTTCCCCTGCCTGGGGAGATATATCCAATAAAAAATTCCTACAGGCAGTGTCTGAGATTTTGCTGTCTATATTTTCTTCCAGGATATTTATAGTTTTGGGTCTGATGTTTAAGTCTTTGATTCATTTTGAATTTATTTTTGTGTGTGGAATAAAAAGGTGGTTTAGTTTCATTTTTCTGCATGTATCTGTCCAAGTTTACCAACACCATTACCATCTTCTTTTTGCCCTGCCTCAAAAACAAATACAAAATTTGTAGACCCTTGGAAAACTTGTTGGCCTAGGCATAATGTCTATGGTGCTGATGGATTGTGATAGTTTTTCTTAAAACCTTTCTAGGGCTCTTCATTGATTTCAGGGTGAAGGTCAACATCCTTAACCTGGTTCTGTATGGTTTGACCTCTTTGTTTTGCTGCCTAACAAAACCACCAAAGCTTTGTGGTTTAAAAAATAAAAACAAGCCCTAGCTACTATACTCAGTGGATTGAGTACCGACCTGTAAACCAAAGGGTCACAGGTTCGATTTCCATTCAGGGCACTGCCTGGGTTGCAGGCCAGGTCCCCCATAGTGGGTGCCTGAGAGGCAACCACACATTGATGTTTCTCACCCTCTCTTTCTTCCTCTCCTCCCTTCTCTCTAAAAATAAATACAATCTTAAAAATAGTAAAAACAATAATTTCTTATTTCTAATGATTTTTTGGATTGGCCAGATAGTTCTTGGGCTTGTCTTACCTGGACTGACTCATCTTTTATGTTCAATAGGAAAGGTGATTAAGCTAGACGATCAAGGTGGTTTTCCTTGACCTTTGGTCCTTGTCCACATGGTGTCTTTACGTCCATTAGGGCTAGACTGGCTGGTGTCAGTCTTACTTGGTGGTGTCAGGGCAGCATTATAGAATACTGAAGATGGAAGCAAGGTCCCTTGAGGCCCAAGCTATGGCAGTCACACTGTCACGTTTTCTACATTTTATTGGTCAAATGAAGTCCCAGGTCAGCCAAAATTCAAAGGGTGATGAAACAGACTCCATTTCTTGGTGGTATTTGCTGTAGAGAATTCAGTCTGCCAAGCCATTCCTCTGGACTCTTTCCATATGTCCCCTTTCACTGTGTATTCTGGCCACTCAGTTTTTTCAGTTGTTTAAACTCAGCTTGTTCTTCAGCTTTTGGCCTGAAAATAAGTATTTCTCACCACCTGAAATATTCTTTCTTGCCTATTTTTTCCAGCTAACTGCTGCACATACTAAAGATCTCAGCTTCATTGTCATTTAATGAGGGAGCTCTTGCTTGCCCATGCCCTAGGTTTAGGGAAATATAATCCCTCTTCTATGATTTAATGATTCCCTTTGCTTTCTTTGTCATAGTATCGCTCATCACTCTTTTAAGAGAATTATTATTATTATTATTATATTTTTAATCTTTCCTGGTAAACTTTAAACTGTAGGAGGCAGGACTGGTGTCTATCTTGTTCTTACTGTATGTCTAGTACCCAGCCCAGTGACTGGCTTATAATGGCTGGTGTGAAAGAAATACTTGTAGAATGCAGATCAAATTGGTGCAGATTCATTATTGGGACTTGCTCTCAAGATGATTTTTTTTTTTTAATTTTAAAGATTTTATTTATTTATTTTTAGAGAGAGGAGAAGGGAGGGAGACAGAGAGGGAGAGAAACAGCAATGTGTGGTTGCCTCTCATGTGGCCCTCACTGGGGACCTGGCTCGCAACCGAGGCATGTGCCCTGACTGGGAATCGAACCGGGACCATCTGGTTCCCAGCCCGCGCTCAATCCACTGAGCTACACCAGCCAGGGCTCAAGATGATTTTGCTGTTCCCTTTTGGAATATCTTTCTCATTCCATCCTCGCCACCCCACCTTATCCCTTTCTGCTCAAAGACATAGCTCAGTAGAAGAGGACTTGGTGGTATAATTAGGTTAGAAGCCTTTCTCTTAGACTTACTAAGCCATTAGACCTGTTAAATCACTTGCTAACATCAAATGACTGTTTGGAAAAAATCTTACCTGTAGTCTATAAAATAGGTGGTTACAGATGCTAATTTAAGAAAGACTTTCCCTTAGCTCATCCACCCTATTATTTCCTCCTTTTCTGAACCTATATTGCATTTAGAATCAGCTTGTCACCCTAATTGCTCTCTAATTATTCCATGTGCAAGTCTTAGCTTCTCACCTAGATTTAACTCTTTGAAGAAAAAGGAATATGTTTTACACCTCAATTATTTCCTTCTTCACAGTGCATACTATCATAATTAATTAGTAAACACTGGCTCATCCAAGATGTCTTCCTTCTTTTTTTACTCCAAACACTGTGTTTAGTGTTTTATTTCAGAGTTTCAGTGAGTATATATTCCAGTCTACTTGGTTGTGGTAGCCAGCTTTCAAGAGCTCTCCACTCCCACCACCGACCCCAACACTTCTCACTTCTTGTATTCATGCCTTGTATAGTTCGATCTCACACGGAAGAGGATGGACTTCTAAAAATAAAACTGCATCTTCTTTATTTTGCATACTTTAATTTCAGAGCAAAATAAAGAATAACAACAAAAAACCCGACAATATAAGAGGACTGACATTTGAGCCAATAAAATATGGTGGAAATGACAGCATGTCACTCCCAAGGCTAGGTCATTAGAGGTATTGTGGCTTCTGCTTTGCTCTTTTGGATCACTTGCTCTGGGGTAAGCCAGTTGTCACATGATGAGGATGTGAAAGCAGCCTTTTGACGGGAGGAGCCTGGGTCTCTTGCCAACAGCCATACGATGAGCTTCTGAAAGGCAGATCCTCTAGCACCAGTCAAGCCTTCAGGTGACTGTAGCTCTGGCCACCATCTTGACTCAACGACGTGAGAGCCCCTGAGCCAGAACCATCATGCCGAACTGCTCCCAAGTTCCTGACCCAAAGAAACTGTGTGAGATAGGACTGTGAGATTGTTGTTTTAGACTACTACACTTTGGAGTAATTTGTTACACAGCAATAGAGAACTAATATATCAACCACTTTACATTCGTAAAGGCTCTTAAGAAAAGAAGTTAGCCTTTGTCTACAACTGGATTTGTAACAGGGTGCAGCTGTGGGGTGGGGGCCCAAATGGGGATTTGTAATGGGGTCCGGAACTCAAGGTGTCCAGGAAATATTAGAAATATGTATGTAGGATGTCCTCACCCCCACAAGTCTGAACTTGTAGGGGTTGGGACTCCTGGAGCAGGGCCATTGAGAGCTGTTTTGCATAGCAGCAGCTTTGCAGCTAGCCTCTGGCATGGTCATTTAACATATCTATAACCTTTAACTGGTTGTATGGATATGTTAAATAGCTGTAGCCATGCTTTGAGCCAGGGGATGGAGGAGACTTCCATCCAGGATGTAGCTGAGAGGCAACTCCCCCTAGACACAGCGCCTGCATGAAAACTTGGAAATGATTGGCTCTGTGCCATGGGGGTCACACCTGCCCACAGTTAACATGGCAGCCCAATAAAGCTGGAAGAATATGAAGTGCTGGCAGGTGTAGCCGATTGAAGGAGGAGTCAGAAATGAGGCTGCAGAGGAAGACTGGCGCGGGTATTTAAACCCAGGCACAGCAGCCATATCGCTCTCTCTTGGACCATGAGGCTGAGGAGGGCGGACCCCTCAGCCTGAGAGACAGAGGCAGGACCACGTGGCTTTGGGTGCCTTCCTTTGCCACGCGGCCTAGGAAGCAGGAGAGACTTTGCCTGGAAGAAAAGGGGTGAAAGGACTCTTGCTGGTGGGTGTTGAGAAGGTGCCACATGCTTTTGGATTAACATGCTTTTAGGTTAACATGCTTTTAGATTAACCTGCTTTTGGCTTAATTGGAGTTTTTTTTGGATTAACTGGAGTTTTCTGGATTAACTGGAGATCGCTGTGGCGACACATCGGATGGTGCCAGAACTGAGAATCTGCCTGAATCACGCTTCTACTTCTTCTCCTTCAGTACCCTGGACTGGGAAAAGGGGGGAAGGAAGGACTGTGTGTGTTTGTAGGTATTCTAGAGAACTTTAGTATTTTAAAGGAGACCTTAAGACATTACTCTAAGCCTGTATAACTTGTAAATAAATAATTCTTTTCCTTTTCACAAGTCTCTGGCATTGAGACACGTCTTTCCATTGGCGGCGAGCATAACGGACCTAGAGTGGGGTTCGGACATCATTGGATTTTCCCGGCCCTTGCTCTGTAACAGATTGGCTGAGTTTAGCCCTGTAAAAGGCCCTCCCAGCCATGCATATTTACACAATATAACTAGTTATTGAGAGAAGCGTGACTATAATCTTTCCTGGATGCCCAATTTTCAATGAGACATTTAGTCAGATGCTACTTAGAGACAGGTAGGATGGTCTCATCGCTCTTGTCATTCCTACATCATAAGATTAAAATTTTGAAAAGATAAAATTGTTAAGTAAATGAAGCTGCTCTAGGATAGTATAGAATAATGCTTTATCTATACTGAATTATGAATCAGCTTTGGTTGTAATAGCATGAGAAGGAAGGAGAATTTATTATATAGAAAGAGGAATGTCTCATGAAACTCAAGGGTAAGGATGGAGTAGGGCCTCATGAAGGTTTGGAACAGGAATAGAAAGTTGCAAGACTCTATTTCTTCTTTGCCTTGAATGTATTTCTCGCTAGATCTTTGATTTTCCATCTTCAAGGTGGAATTTGGAAGCACTATAGCCTCCAAATTTATTATGTGACAGTTTTAGTCACACAGAGGTTCTGTGTTCTAGTTTTCCCCAAAGAATTTGGTGGCTCCTCGGCCAGATGTTCGTTCCTGAGCCAGTCAGCCATTGTGTGTGGGGGGTAGATGGAGATGGGAGGGTGATGGGAGTGAGGGGTGGGGCCATAGGGCCACCAGGAGCACAGTCCTGTCCATGGAATGTGTGTGTTGAGGGGAAGATGGTAAAGGTGATACAGCTCTCTTTAAAGGAGCCTGTGGGACGACAGGCACTTGACAGGTATCTGCTACAAGAAGAGAGAACTCAGTTTAGAAAACAAGATGTACCATTTCAGCTTTATAAAGCAGCAAATTCTCAACCCATTGTTATGCAAAGCAGTGATCATTGAGAAAGGCTATCCTTTTCCTCCACTTCCTCCTTCCTACTAGATCCTGGCTTTATACCTTTTACAACCAATTATTTGGGGGTAAAATAATACTTACTACATACCCTAAAAGCCAAAAGCGAAGACTATATTGATAATGTACTTTATGGTATTTTTAAGGGAAATCAGTGTTGTTGGCTGGTCAAAACTGTCACCTGTAAATATGCATTTGAAAGAGCAGAGGGAGTAAGAACGAATATTGTTCTGGTCACTGTGAACTTAAGCCTCTCTTGGAGTTTGGGCCGAATACGTGAGACAGTTCTGATGTTCTTATTTGCCACATAGGACTTAGGGTCAAGATGTCTGAAATACTTCCTCATGAACAATACAATGAAGTAATTTCAGTACAGCATAATTCCATAGGTCTCTGTCAAGGCCTTCTTTGCATTGTTTTAAGCAGAACAGAAGAGAAGATGAGCAAGAAAATGATGTATAGATTAGATGTAAAATGTCCACGTTTTAAAGTGCTCTTTACTTAAAAATAAACATAATGAAAGCTTTTGAAGTGTTTGCAAATATTTCTGTCCACAAACAGGTAATTTAATGAGGTTCCAAAATGCTTGGATTCCCAATATCTTAATTTATTTCTGTGGCTTAGTTTCTGGAATGTTTGGCAACTCCAAGCTTCAGTGAAGTCTTTTTATATGTGATGGTATTCCAGTGGGGAAAGTGTATTTTAAAACACATGGTTTAATTTGTGTCATAAGGCTTTTTCTATGAGTGTACCTCTATGCTAATTATAGGACTATGAAAAGTCAATTGTAAGAAAATATATGTGGAGACTTTCACTGTGCTGGACCCAAAATTGTGTGTAAATTCACACATAATAGTGGGTTTCCTTGTGCCCTGGGGAATAATATGTAAATTTTTACCCTGTAATATAACTTGAAGAGAAGTTGAAGAGAACGTAAGAGTGGAAGTGATGTTTTGATAAATACTCGATCTGAATAGAAGAAGCTAGTAGTAAGGACCAAAATAAAATGGGAAAAACTTAATGCTTACTTTAGATACAAGCATTTTTTTTTGTTATGCAGAGTTTGTTTATAACAAACTTACCTTTGCATACTTGAAGTGATTTACCCTTCTAGGGCAGGTGTGAGATACACAAAATTTTTCCTGTTGCTGGTGACGGAAACTAGAACTTGGTCTAGCTGCTTGCCCAATCACATCAGTATTAGGACCTGAGAGAATGGACTAGAGCTTAGCACTTCTGACCCAGCCCATTTCCCACTTATAGCCCTTTGGTGCCCTCAGCTTCTTACTACAAATAATTGCCCTGACTGGGTTTGCCCTGAGGCCCCTTGTGTGTGGGATTTGTTTTAGTTTCTCACTTTTACAGCTTTTGCAGCATGAAGAGATCTCAGGTGCTGTTGCCCCTAATTCTGTTCTCAAATTGTAGTCTGGGTATGCTGGTTAATGGTTAACTACCTGGTCTGGGCAGGGAGTGCTGATTTTAAGTGTTTGCCCATTTCCATTGTGTGAATACTCCCACAAAGGCCAATATGAAGTGACTAAAGTATGGGCACAGAACACAGAGCTGAGTACAGTTGCATACAATTGGCTCTTTGGTGTTAATACAGGTGGCTCCTGCCATCACTGAGTTCCATACACAGTAAAGTATGGTGACTGATAATATAATAACCATAAATGAGGGTGGATAATGGTTCATTGGGATTCGGAGTTTTAAAAGCTCTTTTACACACGTTATTTAAGGAGCACAGTCTGAAATAAGTACTGTTCCTCATCCCAGCCTTTATTTCTCAGTACTTGGATTCTCATTCTCGTTAGTCACCTCACTAATTTATTCAGGTTTACCAGCATCTGTTTGGTGTCAGGTGGTATTCTCTGCACTAGGGTGTGTCAGGAACCAAAACAGTAAAATATCCTCGTCCTGGTGGTGGGAGGTAGACAACAAATTCAGGTAAAAGTAATAAATGTTGCTGTTAGGAGCTGAAAAAATTTTTAAATAAGGTGATACTACCCCCTTAGATGACTTAATTTTCGGACCTTCCTCCTTTGCTGACTGCCTCTCCTGGGAAGGACCGGCTGCCTTGGGCTGTGTTTCCTGAGCACCAGGTGTGGTCTGCCTGGCTCCCCGCAGGCAGGGCTCCCTTCCCCTTCCTTCCCTCAGTTTGGTCCTTAATGGGTGGAGGCCCTTCCCTGTCCTTGGACCCATGTCACATTCTTGGCTGGTGTTGATCTTGTGGTCGGCCTAAAACACGCATCTGTTTCCAACAGGGACACCTGCCAGCCAAGCCTGGGTTTCCTCAGTGTATCATTTTACCATTGATTGAGTGAACCTAGAATCAAGTCCTTTATATTTATCTCTGTGGTTTCTCATATGTAAAAAACCTGCAGGGGCAACTCAATTTATTGGCAAACAAATCTGCATTTGTGACATTTCTGTTTCTTAATGCTCCTTGAAGCAGTGTTTTCTAAAGTGTGGGACTACCTGTTATATGTGAGGGATTGGCATTAAATGGCATGGAATCTTGCAGTGAGGTGGTCACTCCCCCTTGTAAGTCACCCGTCGTGGCTGTGATGAGGTTGAGACAGTCTCATTTGGTGCAAGCGGGTCTATAGTATCTTAGCCTTGCTGATCCACATGTTCAGAAAATGGAAGCAGAGTGAGAGGGAGAGAATGCCAATCTTGGGTCTTCTGCAAATGACAGTTTTTAGCTAGAAATTAATAACATTCTTTTATTTACATTGTATTTTTTAGGGCTTCCTTTTAGTTAGAGTAGATGATACTGATTTTCATTTCACAATAATGAAGTAAAATTAAATCTATTCATGTTAAAAATTTGTCATTTAAGCAAATAAATATAAATGATAGCTGTTTTTCAAGTATGACACATTATAAAGTTGGCTCTTCAATGTCTGAAGTTTGGTTAATATTTGTCTAATACTGCAGGGTCAGAAGTAGACATAAATCTTTTTACTAGCCCAGGTCAAAAGATAACTAACAATATTTTAAAACCTAAAAATATCTCACCATAATCATATAGTTGGAATAGTGGTTAAAAGCATAAACTTTGGAGCTGAACTCTTGATTCGAATCTCTTTTTTTAAAAAAAGATTTTAAGCCCTGGCTGGTGTGGCTCAGTGGATGGAGCGCGGGCTGTGAACAAAAGGGTCACCAGTTCGATTCCCAGTCAGGGCACATGCCTGGGTTGCAGGCCAGGTCCCCAGGGTGGGCCACATGAAAGGCAAACACACATTGATGTTTCTCTCCCTCTTTCTCTCCCTCCCTACCCCTCTCTCTAAAATAAATAAATAAAATCTTAAAAAAAAATAAATAAAAATAAAAAAAGATTTTATATAGATAAAATTTTTAACCTTCCAGACCTTTCAGACCTTTATATACATATATAAGACCTTTCAGACCTTATATATATTTTTTTTTTTTAGAGAGGGGAAGAGAGGGGGAAAGAGAGGGAGAGAAACATCCATTGGTTGCCTCTTCCATGCCCCCAGCGGGGGACCTGGCCTTGCAACCCAAGCATGTGCCCCCACCGGGAATCGAACCTATGACCTTTCAGTCTGCAGGTTGATGCCCAGCCCACTGAGCTACACCAGTCAGGTCTTGAATCCCTCCTTCGGTAGTTGTATGATCTTGGGTAAGGTACTTAATATTTCCTTGGTGCCTCACTTTGCTCATCTGGAAAATAGGAATATAAGTATTTACCTCAAAGGGTAGTTGTGAGGATTAAATGAGTTAATACATTAAGGATATTTATGATTATATAAGTGTGAGCTATTATTTTTTAAGGGGTTGATGTTCTTCATTTTCATCAGTCTAACCAACATGTCCTAGCTGTTAAGGGAATATCTTTAGTGTTCTAAAGAACACTTAAGGAATACTTTAAAGGAACTTAGTGTTCTAGGTAATGTAAATTGAAAAAGAAATAAACCATATTGTGTTAATATTATGAACAAAGTTCCCATTGTTTTTCTCCCAGTTTCTCATTGGTGAATTATGTTTTCACTGGCCCTGGGTTGTTTTTAATTGTTCTTGTTGGGTCAAGGTGGGCTATTTTATATAAAGTCTGGGCAAGGTGCCCTTTATTGTCATTTCGTTTGACCTTTAAGCCAATTTCTTATGTATAAATAATACATAAAAGCACCCCCTGGACTGAGGCCTTTTATTACTTTGGGATTAAATTTCAAAGGAAATTTCAACAGTGATTCAATAGATAAGGAACTGGAAATTTAAAGGTGGCTTAAGTATGGATCTGCTTTCTCTTCTTCTGCCATCTCATGGTTTAAATTAAAAATAAAATCTCCTGAATTACTGGATCAGGACTTGGAAGGAGGTGGAGAGACACAGGCTTGAGACGGCGTATCCCAAGGTAGCTGTGTAGGACTTGGTGTCCTCTAGTGATAGAAAGTGTTTAATGGGCGGTGACTGGGCTGGGGTAGGGAGCTGGGGAGACAAGCATGGGAAGGACTGGAATACATAAAGCTCAAAAGATTTATCTATTTGCATGTCTCCTCAGAGTGTTTTATGTATGAAAATCCACTACTATGCTCTAAAATGTTAAATAATAATAACAGTTAACTTTAGTTTAGCACCTACTTAGTATGTGCCAGACCTGGTTCTGAGTACTTTACATGTATTGACTTATAAATCCTCACAACAACCCACTGAGGTAGCCATATGCATGTATTCTCATTTGATGTTTGAGTAAATTGAAGCATGGGGTGCAGGAGGTGGGGTTTCCTGAGCTTACCCGCTCAGAGACAGGTTCTGTGATGCACCTTGTGAGATTAGAGACCTGGAAACCTGCTCTGCCACTCTAGCAAACTGACTCTCACTTTGATAATTTTGGATGTAGGGTGGCCTCACTCTGATATCATGGTACTAGGCCTCTTGGTTTCTGCCCAGGAAATGATGTCTTGTCTTAGAATCCCTGTGCTGCATAGATTTGTCTCTCATGATAGTCTTGCTTGATTTGATGGTAGAAATTCTTGAAACAGGACTCATATATCTTAAAGTGGCAGGTTTAATTTTTCAACTTGACAATCTCCTGAATTGGGGGGAACAGATCCCACTTCTGCAGACCAGCCCTTTTTCATTTGAGAACTTCAGTAGCATCTCTCGAAGGTGAGGACTTGGTATGTGGAAAGGGAAGACAGGTTTGAATAGGGCCTGTGATCCTACTTAAGTTAATTGAAAGGACATTGGATTAATAAACCATTTAAATTTTCCTTAAGTTAAAAGAATGCAAAAATGCTACATGCTGCACCAGGTTTTAAATGCGTGCTAATTCATCAAGAACCAAAATGGCATTTTAACAGATGGTCTTAACTTCATTTATTTATACATTTCTCTTGAATTATTTTGGTAGTACACAAGTGATGATATCATGTTGGGTAAATTACTGCCTTGCTCTCCTCCACAGCTGAGTCTAATACTTAAAAATCTCTTCAATTATTTCCTATTGCTCTTATTACAAAATCCAAATTCATTAATGCTGCCTGCAATACCTGGCCTCTGGCCTCTATATCTTCAGGGCTGACACTAGTTCAAATTGCTTCTTGGTGGTAATGAGAGAATAACACGTGGAGAGGGCTGCACCTTCGCCCAGCACGTTCCTCGGCCAGGCGCCCGTGTGAGGTGCACAGCCTGCACAGCTGCACAGGACTGGCCAGCCTCATCTCGTGTCCCTCACAACATCCTTCATGCCCCGCCCGCCGGTAATTCTCATCGCACTTAAAAGGACTTGTTGAATGTCTCATTCTTGCTGGAGGGTAATCCTATATTGTCATCTTTACTGCTGTATCTCTAAGAACTGGCAAATACTGGGCATTTAGTAGTCTCTTTATCATGTTTATTTTTTATGATGTGTATTGAATGCATGCTTGACAGTTGCATACATGGGTTGGAGGATGAGTACAAATGGAATGGATAGAGCAAGCATGGGTCTTGCATTGAAGAATGAGATCTTTTGCCTGGGACATATGGACCAAGGATCTTAAAATCAAACGTGCAGACTGGTACAGAGAAATCAAGTTTTATCCAAGTGCTTCTCAGCCTTCAGGGAGGCTACACTTTGCAAATCTCTTCTGTTGTGAATCTCTTGTGTTCCATATAATCAGATGTTCCTGATAGGAAAGATAGTGTTATGTTTTGTTATTATGTGCCTTGCGACCAGATCTCAACATAAACATCTTTGCACACTGGTGCTTCTAATGACTGTTGGAAGCGGCTGGGATTACACCAGTGGTTATTTGACACTAACCTGGTGATCTTCTGACTTGTGGTTACTAATACTGTCGTGCTGTTTACAGACTTTCTTCAGGCTGTAATGTTATATCGCATCATTACATTCTCTTCCCAGGTGGATTGGTTTCCTAGGGTTACCATAACAAAGTAGGTGGCTTAAAACAACAGAATTTTATTTTCTCACAGTTCTGGAAGCTGTAAGACTGAGACCAAGGTAGTTTGCCCTGGCCATGCTTCCTTTGAAGGTTCTGGTAAAGATGCTTTCTTAGCTCTTCCTAGCCTCTACTGGTTGCTGGCAGTCCTTGTCCTTCCTTGGTTTGCAGCCTCATCATGCCAATTATGCCCCCCTCTGCACATGGCTACCTTCCCTCTGGGTCTCTGAGTGTCTTCTCTCACCTTGTAAGGTCAACAGCCACATTGGGTTTAGGGCTGACCCTAATCCAGTGAAACCTCATCTTAACAAACAATGTCTACAAAGATCCTATTTCTAAATAAGGTCACCTGAGGTTCTAGTTGGACATGCATTTTAGGGGGATGGGGACACTATTCAACTCAGTACACTAGGTTTCCCCTCTTCCCCATAGTTGCTTGTCTATGAGTTTAGGTCAAAGCTCTATTGGTCTTTGTGTGACCTTGTACATTCATGTCATCTCTTACAGTCTCAGTTTCTGTAAAAGGGGACTAGTGATAGTTCCTGTTTCTTAGGAGGTTTTGAAGATTAAGTGAGGTGTTGAGGAAAGCCGTTTAATACTTTTATTATTATTTCTTTCCTTCATCTGAAGCCAAATCTAAATATGTTTTCTGATTTTCTTTTTACTGATTTTCCAAATCAGTTCTGATTTTTTTGTTCTGTTAACTTTTATTAGTAGGTTGTATCCAATTATCAGTTATTTTTATTGATTCTTCTTTGATTGATTGGGTGGATTGATCACTCCTTGAGGAAGATTTCAATAGAGATAAGAGTTTCTGTGTTGATTAGACATTATTCCAATATGGTGGTAAAGTTTTTAAGAAAATTGTAAGTCAGTGCTAAAATACAGACTGACTTAAGAAAATTGTCTTTTCACATCAAATTCTTTTGGCTGAACATTGGCTTGAGCAAGAGATCATATGTTTGGGTTTTTCCAATTTGGCAAAACCATTTTAAGTAATTCTGCAGTGGGTTGAAATGGTAATAAAAGTCAAAGAAATATGTGTGCATTTTCTGTGCAGTTACAATCTGAACTGAACTTCATTTGATAGTGGAGTAGAATGCAGCCCAATTCTATTTTGTACTTAGTAAATATAATATAAATTAAAACCTGTGTGTCACCCGTAATAATTCAAGTTAATGCTAATTTTCATTTTGTTCTGAAATGTGAAATTGAATACATGTTGTTAAGAATCTGTTTAACAGGAAGCAAAACGGACTGAAATTAATTATACCATATTGTTTTAAAAATATTTTTAAGTTTCAGGAGAGAATGAAGCTTATAAATATGGAGTGGCTTGAGGTGTTTGAATCTAGGAGAGCAGAGATTAGGGTATCACCTGACCTACGTATTATAGCCTCAAGAAGAGATGATTCAGGATTAGAAATTCATATGGTGTTTTTAAGTGACTGACAATATGATTCAAGATCCAATATGTAGCTTAAAACTACAGAGAAGGTCAATGTGGAAGCCCTTGTTCTTAAATATCACTGTCTTTAATGACTGTCACAGAGGTCTTAGAGAAATGAAGGGCACAGTTAGAAGAAAATAACACAGCAGAATGGAGTTGGGTGGAGGGTTAATACTAACTGGGTGAAGAGTCAACGTGTATGAATGAAGTGCAGTTTGTTCTCTGTGGCCCTAAGAGACATAAACAGAATTCTGGGGAGTAGTTGGTGACATGCAAAACTCCCTAAAACGAGATGTGACCACCTAGAAATGTGGTTCTTTCACTGATAATTGAACTTTCCAAGCCCAGGCTGGGTCATTCCAAGCAGAAGTTTAGAGTGGACTCAAAAATTAGGTTCGAAGTTGGGCCAGGTGACCACCTAGACGCTGAATTTCCAGGATGATGACCAATGGGATACAACTGGAGAAGGTGAAAAGGGGCATAGTGATTGAAGGTCTGGGGTATTTGTCCAGGAAGCAGAGTTTCGATGTATAATGCAGTAGCTGGATTTTAGGGAGGAGGCCAAGAGTGGGTATGGACAGAACTATTCCAGTAGTATGTAATGGTCATTGTTAACAAAACCAAAAAATTGGGGGAAATTGCATTTTTTAATAAAATAATTAAATTTATTCTCTCTAGGGAACGGGACCATTTTTCTAACTTGGCACAATGAATAAAACATGGAGGGGGGTAGAGTGGGGGAGACAGAGAGAATGAGAATGAATGAATGAGTGAATGGGAGTATATACAAGTTACCTCCTGGGGATGTCTTTTCTTATATAAGCATTTTGGGGGTTAAGAAACAGGAAATCAAGTTTTTGTTACATATATAATTTTAGAATGAGAAGTCAGCATTTTATCTTCTGGGACGAAAAAAAAATCTTCAAATTCAATGAAATTAATTCACTCTTCTCCAAAGGAAAAGCTGATGAAATTCTGTTGGGCAAGGGTCATGAAAACTGATAGTCTTCCCATATCAGCGTTCATTACATTACCTGGTTTCCCGTGCAGCGAAGGCCCCCGTAGACACTCAACTGTCTGCCAGAATAATATGGGACTCAAATTTTATCCCCTTTCAGCTAGTTTTCATTTTGTTTTGTTTGATTGTTTTGGAAAATGAGGAGCATTATTCTTCCTTAAGAAAAACAGATCTCCCTGTGATGCAATATAACACTTCAGCACTTGACAAGCATTCTCCTTATTTTACATTTGTTTGTAGGTGGGACAATTTGAAAAGGAGAATGTGTTAAATATTCTGATTTGAAGCAGTTAAATTTAAGCTGACACGTTTAGCCACCAAGCATTAGAGTGAGAGCAACTTAATTTGTTGCCAAAAGAGAGTAGTCGAAGAATGTCGTGGAGCTAGATACTCAGAAGGAAGGAACAAGCTGGTGAATGTTTTCAGCCCCAGATATTTAACCAAGATAAGCAAAAGCAAAGAGTGCTGAAAATTGACTTGACTTTGGGTGGTGAACACACAATACAATGTACAGTTGATATATTACAGAATTGTACACCTGTAACCTATATAATTTTATTAACCAATGTCACACTAATAAATTAAGTTAAAAATTACAGAAAATTAACCTGATATAATTATTTAAGTTTATGTTTAAATTGCAGGTGTCTTTCTGGGCATTTAATAAAAAATGCTTTAAGTATAGGAATTTATTTGTGATGATTCTAGTGTTGTCACTGTTCTGGATGTTGGCCGTTCTCATAGATGTGTGGTGCTAACTCGTTGTTGTTCCTCTGTAGCTTTTTACTTTTCAATTTTAAAAGTGATAACATTGCAGAAGGATAGAGAAAAAAGCAAACCGCCTAGCTCCAGGTAACTCCTCATCCTTAGAGTTAGTGGTCTGATGTATATCTTTCCGCTATTTTTAAATTTATATATATAAAAAAGTAATACCTTTGGATAACTTTATGAAATGAGAATCAGATTAATTTAAACACTTGACATTAGTAATGAAATGTAAGAAAACACTTGGCAGTCCAGGTAAATTTTTAAAGTCAAAGATAAATTTTCAGGGTGATTAACATATTCATTAGGATACAATTTTCAAAAGATAAAAAGGGTATTAAATAAAAAGATAAAAAGAAAGTAGTCCCTCCCTCAATCTGCTGGCTTCCCCTCACTTATATCTGTAGGCTTTTCTAGAGGCTGTATGTGTGTGTATAATATATTTTGCATATGTTTGAAACAAATGGTAACATATACATAATTTCGCAACTAGCTTTTTCCCCCCACTGACAGCACACTTTGATTCAACATAAATCAAAGCTTGATTTGCTAAGCTCTGAGCCTCTTGCTTCCAGGTTGCTTAATTATTTTTAGAATTAAGGAAACACAAATGAACTGGGATGTCCATAGGGAGGAGAGACAGGAAGCAGAAAATGCCGTTAGTTACCTGATAGTCATCATTCTACCAAGCAAAGAGAAGGCAGTTTTCAGGAAAGCATATGGAATATGGCTCTTGATGGAGCTACGTGCCTGTTGAAGGACACACGTGGGTGACCAGAGGGGTGATTCATGACCAGTGCAGCTGCAAACTTCTCTTTTAATTAGGTAGGAAGCACCTGTGTGTTCGTACTCCCTAAGTTTTTCTCTTCCCAGTCCAATTTCTTCAGGGATTAAAAAAAAAGGCCCAACAAGTTGGAATTTAAATTTTCTGTAGTGGAGAGCATTCAATATCATAAAAAGGGCAAGAATACAGATGATCTGCTGGATGACGAGGTGAGAATGGTGACCTTAATAGGTGTGAATTATGGAGAGCAACTGACTGGACATATTGCGTCCTGTGTGTTTGGATTTGCACTTTTGATTTGAGTATTTATTTTACAGAATTAGTGCTAAATGTTGCAAGCTGTTCAAATTTGAACGGTATGAGTTTTGTAATTATCTCCTCTGGGCTCTGGGCATTTCCTTGAGATGGCACCAGCATCTCTTCGTGACTTCTGGAAAGTGGCTGAGATTGGTCACACGATAAGGAGCTCTTTCTAAGGGGGTTTTCAGCATCATTTACCCCACAGTTTGCCTGTGAAGTTCACTCTACCCTCTCCTGAATTTTTCTGAACATCACTTGTAGTAGTAACTGAAATATACCTTGTAAAAACAATGATTAACTACTATTTAATGGCATACCTGCTATATGCTAAGAGTGTGTCAGATGTATTACTGTGTAACCTTCACTACTTTCCAAAGGATCTGGCTGACATCGTCTTCATTTTTTAGATGAGGAAACTGAGGCTCAGAGAGGTGACATGCCTTGTTCAAGGTCATTGAGCAGGCATTCAGCTCGGGTATGCAGTGTTGAGAGCCTGTGATGTTTGCACATACACCTTGCAAATCTTCATCCACTGTAAGCAAATGTATTTGACACATCTGGGTGATACTTTTTGCTCCGTGATTTGTGAATTTAGTGTGCTCTTCAGGCATTTGTAGAAAAGTAGGTTCAAACCCTCTTAAGGATGGTAGCTCTCCCACAGTCTCACACTAGCATCCTACGGGCAGATTTCTGACTGTACCTGTCCTGTTTTTTTTTGGGGGGGGCAGTGGAGAGTGAGGGAGGGAAGCACTGTGTTTTAATTGAATTGAGCATGAATGCCCCAAGGCTTGGCTTGTACCTTCAAGTTACCCCTTAGTCCCCATAAGTCCTCATTTCCTTAGGCCCTGCCTGCTTCATTCACTAAGTTTATCTGCATGGCTCGTGATGGAATTTGAATTCGTGATGGCAGAAACTGTTAAACTGGGAAATATAACAGTTAATGAGATTTATTTGTTGGTTCACATTAACATTAACAAATCAATTTTTGTCCTGAAATAACCATTGCTGGTATTTACATTACTCAATATTAAACAATGGATTGACCTTACTACCAATTCACTTATAACATTTTCACAGAAGTCCCTTTGTTTGTAGAATTTTCCACCTTCTTTAAATTTGTTGAGTATCTGTCTGCTGACAGAATCATATGGTGCATTTCCGGAAGACTGATGTTTGATTCATTCTAATAATGTGCCCTGAGGTGACATATCATCAGGGCATCTATTGAAGAAAAAAAAAAGAAAGCAAGTCGGTTGTTCATAAGCATTAGTAGAAAAAGGAGGGTCTATGATTTTTTTTTCTTCTCTCTCCTGCATTTATTTCTTTGCCAGTTGATTGTCCAGTTTAAATAAATTACATTCTGGCCCCATGTGATTATCTTCTAAATTATCAAGATTCTTCAAGGGCTCTGGGACTCCTGGACTGGAGAACCTGGGATAAGGGGTCAGTGGTGGGACTCTCCACACCACTGTTTATGGACAATGGCTTCTCTAAATGTGGTATGTTTTGAAGAAATTTCTGTTCCATGTATTTTCTTTAAAAAAAAAACCAAACAAACCCAGATTTTACCTATTTATTTTTAGACAGAGGGGAAGGATGGGAGAAAGAGAGGAAGAGAAATATCAGTATGTGGTTGCCTCTTGTGTGCCCCCTACTGGGGACCTGGCCTGCACCCCGGGCGTGTGCCCTGACCAGGAATTGAACCAGTGACCCTTTGGTTCACAGGCCTGTGCTCAATCCACTGAGCCACACCAGCCAGGGCTGTTCCTTGTATTTTCATCTTTAAATATCTTCTGCCACATTATTAGTGTGTTTCCTGTGAAATACTTGCCCATAGGATGCGCTATACAAATACGTTTGGGAAGCGCTTTTTATTCTAACACCTACTTAGGAATTTGAAATATTTAAGATGTTAAAGGCTCTGAGTAGGATCATATTTAAGGAAGATATTTAGTTTTGCCTAACATAGTGTCACTCAAACTTAATTGACCAGAGAACCCGCTGTAGAATCTATACTTTCTCTACACCACCTCCTGTCCTACAAAACAACCTGTACCTATTAGCTTTCTACAGCACATACTTTGACATTGCCTCTCTGTAGAAATTGCCTAAAAGCATGAAACCATGTCTTCATTTTTTTGAGGGGGTAGTAGCTTAATTCCAGTTTGATTTCAATGGACTTATTTCGTGAAGTGCAAGTTTGTCAAATACGAACCACTTTTTTTTTTTCAGCTAAGAAAGTGAAGGTTTATTTTTATTTTTTATTTTTGAAGGTTTATTTTTAAGGAAATGGTGCCATGCCTGGAGTCACAGGTGAGCTCATGCTCACAGATCTGGCTCCCTGATGGCTTCCAGGGGATGGGTTGTACAGGGGAAAATCATTAATCATAGTGGCTAAACAAGTTGGGGCTGTGGGCTCTGTGGATTGGCTGGGGCCAGGGTAGGGAGCAGCTGAGCATTGGATTGGGTCTTGATGTCAGCCATGGCATTGTTCTGCCTGGTTTCATGAGTGCGTGGTCCGTAGGGTAGTTCTGCTTTCTGGGGCCTGGGGCTGAAACACAACTGAAGTCAAGATGTACCTGAGGCTTAGTTCTTAAGACAGTTTGATGCTGATCAGAATCTGATGTCTTAAGGGCTTAATGATTAAGAAACGGAGTGGACGAACAGCAAGGAGAGAGTCATATTAAAGAAATGGAGTTTCTGAATGGTTACAATTGCCCCATTTCTTTTGGTCATTCCTCACTCTTGAGGATTATAGGGCAACTGGGTCCAAGTTTAATCAAGGGCGAGGGTTAGTTTGTAGATGAAGTCAAATTTGTCTGCCCATCATGCCCCTCTATCTGGCTTTCACAGTCTCACAGTGTGGTCCCTGAGACTCAGCAGGGGCATTGTAGGTGTTTAGTTTAAAATGTGAACACTTATTAATGAAGAATTGAAATTAAAGGCTTGGTTGTATTCACAATGTCTGTGCTAAATAAAAGCTTGTATCATTCCTCATGATGTCTGGTGGGTGACATCACCAGGTGATATGGGGACTGTTTCTCTTTTGGTGACTTGTAATGACTTATAACTGATGCTGTAGTTTATGGCATGTTACACACACTTGTGGAAATGTCAACTTAGACGGACCTTCTCTGCCTCCTCTGGGTATATTTGTTCTCATGATTGTAAATCTTTCCCCCATAAAATACTTCCTTTTGAGTCTCATTGTAACCCTGTGAGGCAACTAAAAAAATGCTTCCCCATTTTGCAAGGAAACGGGTCCAAGGAGATGAAGTCACTTGGTGTGTTAGTTCAGTGAATTAGGTTTTCTGGCTGCAGGTGCCCATTCTCTAAACTAATTCGACTTGTTGTGTGACTTGAAAAATACATTTATGTTACCTAATTTTTTAAAAGCCACAAGTCAGAATTTGTTACTTTTTGGCACTTGTTTATTAGACAAAACAGGGAGCTTAACTAAAACCAGATGCAAGTTATTTTTAAGCATACCCAAATCCAAATGATCAAATATGAATTATTCTCCACTTGCAGTAGTTTTTAGTGCCCGGCCGCTGGGTTCTTCCCTCCCTGCTGTTTCTGTCTCTCTGACTTCACCACCGCCTGGTCAGAGCAGCTTATGACCCAGCCCCAAAGTTTCGGAACAGGGTATATATGATTCAGGCAGCACAATTCTCTCTTTCTCTCTCTCTTTTTCCAAAGAGGACAAGTTATTTTTTTTTTTATATTTTTTGTTGTTGTTTAGCTGAAATAATGGACTGTTGCATTTAACTCTAAATAGTTCTAAGACAGAGTTCATGGGCATTCAAATAGGCAGAGTTTCATAACCAGGCCCAAGAGAAGATATGGTTTTGGTTATTAATGGTCAGTCAAGAGATAAAAATTCCCAAGATACAGTTAACTTTTTAGCCCTCCCCTCCCCACCAACTCCCACCATCAAGAATTATTCTAGTGGTTAGGAATTTAGGTTTTTGAGGGGTTTGTCCATTTAGTAGCTGTGTATGTATGACCTTGGGTAAGTAATCTCTTTTCAGCCTTGGTGTGGTCACCTGTAAAATGGAACAACTCTTCCTATCTTGTGTGCCACTTAGCACAGTGCCTTACATATAGTAAGTACTTAGTAATGGGAAATTAAAAAAAAAAACTTTTATCACTGTCTAGGTGGCAAATTCAGTGCTAGAAAGTCACAAGTCAATGGTCTGTAAAACAAAATTATGCTTTGGAATTTGGAAACATGGGGTAAATGAAAAGTAAGAATACATGATAAGACTTACACAGTTTTGAAGAGAGAGGGTCTTGGTGTTAGGTTATTCGCTTTGAGGGGCTTGAAAATAATCAGGGGCTGGGTTTTTGTACCTAGGTACAAGAATGACATTGGTAAGCAAGTGAGTTTTAGATACTTTGGTTGCAAGTAGCTCTGAAAAATCTACCTTGAATCTTTTTAAATAAATAAATAAATAAATAAATAAATAAATAAATAAGTTAAAAACAAAATAATAGGAACAAAGGGTAGATTATGGAATCTGAGGGACATCTGAAAAATGGGAACTGAAAGGTAGAGAGACTGGGCAGCTCCAGGCTACTGGGTGGAGGGGAGCTGAGCTGAGGATGTACCATCTTTGTCAAGCGCCCCCTGGAGGATGAATCTATGACAACCATTTTCAGTTTGAGATTAAAAGTACATGGAAACAGTCACATTTGAACGTGCTTTCTAGTTGTGCATGGGGTTGGCATTGTAGAGGGCCATCTCTAGAAAATGGTTCATTTTGTCAAAGCTGAAAGTCATCCTCTGTATGTTAAAATCATAAACTTCCCACTTTTATTAAAACATTGATGTGCATCAGCATAACATGCTAGGGAAGGAGCAGACTCTGCATTTTAGCTCGTATGTTACAGTTGGAAATGAAGGGCCTGTGAATGGTCGTTACCGCCGATAACTGAGAGAACCTTCTAATGATAAGGCACCCTGGAAAGGGACCCCGAGGAGTCTGTGGGAAGGACTAATCCAAGTTTTCTGGAGGCTGAGGTCGCACAGGGAGTCCTCGTACGCTTTATGTTGGACAGCTCAGTTACCAGTTTTTCTGTTTCACAGAGGGGGCTATCCTGGAGATAATTTGTAGCCACAGTTGAAAAGTTGTTCCTCTTAGAAACATTAAAGTTTGTCACAGACAATACTGGTGGAGGAAAGAGTGTTGAACAGCAGAAAGAAGGATTGGTGTTTCGTCATTAGAGGTCATTTTCTGTGCACACTGCCTTTGAGTGCTTCTTACTGTGTGCTGCGCGTGCACTAGTAGTCTCACCAGTATTGGGTCTCTTCTCTTAGTTTAGCTTTATTTCCTTTAGGGCATGTTTGTTTACGATATGTGTGGCGATATCTGGTGTATTCATTGTGTTAACTTTGATTCTTTTTTCCTTTAAGTTGGGCTCATGTGGAGGTTGCATGTCCAGTGGCTAAGAATCTCAGGTAGTGGTACACACTCGAGAGCAAGTGAAGCAGAGGGTGATAGGGTGGGGGTGGCGTGTGACAGGGTATTCCCAGAAGGCCTCTTTGAGGAAGTGGTGTTTGAGTTGAGACATAAATACAGTTCCAACCCAGGTACATGGACATTTGAAGAGAGGGTGAATGCAAAGCAAATGACAAGTGTCAAAGCTTTGAGACAGGGACAAGTCTGAAAAAGCCACTGCATGTTTGAGGAAAGTAATTGTGGTGGAGAAAGAATAGCTTGAGATAGGCTTAAAGGACAGTGAAGAGAAGTTACCTGTTAGGATTACTGGTGATGCTGAATGAGGGTTCAGGGCTGGACCACATGAAACACCAGGTCTGTTGAAGACTTTAACCTTAAAAATGTGAAGCCTTTTTGTTGACCGTTTCCTCAGAACAGAGTAGTCTAGATTTTAAAACAATATTTGTTCTTCCTTTTAATATGTCCTCTTTGCTTTAAAGTTTGCTTATATTTCGTTAGCTGAAGCTTGATTGGCAGATCTGTTACGAGATCTAGGAAGGCAGCTGAGTGAAAGCAATTTGCAGGTGGTGACCTTCAAAGGATTTGGCACCAGAGACCGCGGTTGGAGTCCGACTGCTGTCACTGACAATCTGTAGGACTTCTGAGAACTAATTTTACCTCTCTAAGGCCTCTGTCTGTAAAAAGATAGTGACATCCATCCACCTACTCCGGTTACCTGAAAGAGAAATGGGAATAACTTATATAAAGTGTTTATTATTAATAATATTACATACCATGCCATATTGGAAACCAAAGGGAGATAAGTAGTAATGTTCCTAGTAGTTTGAAACATGTGATTAAGGGCCCTCTTTAGAACTAATATAATTTGTAATCAAGCTGATTTTTAAAAAATCCTTAACCTCCACCAAGTGGAGACTGTTCTGGTGGTTTTAAGTAAACAAGAAGCAAGATTAATCGTACTGAAATTGTGGGTCAATGCTAGAGACAATAGGGAAACCTCATTTTCCTCACCACAGTTCTAGTATGGAAGTACATTATCAAGTTCTCCTTTTTAAAAACTTTCTAGGAAGACCACTTTGGCTTAGATCATACTTTAACTTTTCTTTGTTTTTGGTATTTCCTTTGAGAGCTTAATGAAAGCATTGTCTTCTGTGGATACTGAAGAGACAGCCTGGGTCCGGGAGCCTGGGGGATACGGTTACCTCTGCCACTGCACCTCTCCCTCACTATGCGGAGCCCGTGCTGCACCTCTCCCATCTCCTGCTGTCCTCCAGGCTGGGCCAAAACCTTTCCTTCGTTCCACGTCTAATTCTAATGCCTCTTCAAGCCTACCCCTGGGGCTTCCTTCTTCTCGAGGCCCTTGTTTGCTCCTCTGACCCACCCTGATCACTCCCATCCCTGAATTTATTTTAGGCCATGCATCTCCCCTTCCTACTCAGTTCTACATCAGTGGTATTTTCTCTTAACGTAAGATGCTATCATTATTAACACATGCCTCCATGATAAGAGCATATTTCCAGGAAGAAGAATGAACACCTCTGCATTATCAGAGTAACAGCAAATGCATGTTTCAGTACAGCGACATTAAAAAACCAAGCCAACACAAGTAAGGTTATGTTTTAAATCAGGAAATACTTTGTGCATAAGCCACTCCCCAGATTTCATCATTGTAAGAAATCTCAGAGAGCTCTTCCTTGTACCCAGGAGCAGCAGTAGTTGGTAGACTGCATTCTGCTTTTCCTAAACCCTATGGGCGGTGCTGCTCTGAGCATGCTCTGTAGACCTGCACCAACTCTGTTTGTCTTACCTGTGCACAATGGTATAAACACAGAAATTGTCAGCATTTAGAAATTTAATAATAGTTTTATAGAGCAATTGTACACCTGTTGACTTTAATAATACAAATAATTATGACTTTGTGTTTTGATTTTTCTAGTAATTCATTTATATTGTATATTGATACTTTCAAAAATAAGAAACAACTGGTTCTTCCCCACTAATGGTTTTTTTTTTTTTTTAAAGATTTTATTTATTTATTTTTAGAGAGAGGGGAAGGGAGGGAGACAGAGAGGGAGAGGAACAGCAATGTACGGTTGCCTCTCACATGGCCCTTACCAGGGACCTGGCCCGCAACCCAGGCATGTGCCCCAACTGGGAATCGAACCGGGACCCCCTGGTTCCCAGCCCGTGCTCAATCCACTGAGCTACACCAGCCAGGGCCCCCACTAATGGTTTTGAGAAGCAGTTGTCTAAAGTGGTGGCTTTCAACCCTGACTGCACATTTAGGCTCATCTGGGGGAGCTTGTTGGATCTCCCTGTGCCAGGGGACTTACCGCATGTCAATTAAATCAGAACCTTGGCGATATATAAAACCCAGGCATCAGTATTTTTTTTTCCTCTTAAAGTATCTTTCTCAAGCTTCCCTTCTTATTTTAATGTGTGGTCCAGGGTGAGATTCTCTGTACAGTGTACCTGACATTTTCCCCTGTTACCTGCTTAAGCTATGTCTCAGAATGCTATCCAAAGAGGAGATGGGCAGCTTCTGGAGATGGTTACCACCACCTTGCCCGTCTCTTCACCCTTCTCATGTGCCCGGTGCTTCATACACACTTGGGAATCAGCTCATGTGCCTGCCCCCATGGGGCTTCTGGTATAGGGGGACAGGGCGATGGGCCGTAAGCCCGGTGGCTAGGGGCCTGTACGAGGCAGGGTGGTCTAAGACCTGGAGAACGAGAAAGACCTAGAGATGGGAACAAGAAAGAAAGGGCGCTCTGGACTGAGGGATGGTGGGAACAAAATCCTGTAAGTGGATGGACCTTGGAATGTCTCATGAGGTTGGGCCCAGGGAGAGTGGTGGGAACTGGATTAGGAAGAGCAGTAGAGGACAGGCCACAGGACCTTGAAGGCCATGCTAAGGGATTTGAAATTTGTCTGAAGGGCATTGGCCAGCTGTTGGAGGACGTTAAGCAGGCAGTGAGCTTCCCATCCCCCAGGTTGTTATCTCCAGAGGCTGAAGAACCCTTTGGAGATGTCGTAAGTGAGAAGGGCCTTGAGATTGGGTGGCCTTATTGCCCTTCTAATCCTGAGACTCTGATTTCAGGTCAAACAGGCTAAGTAGAAGATAAAGCAGTGCAGGTCACTCTGGCCCACACCAGCTCTCTTTGCCACGTACTTTGTAGAATAAAAGCCATCAACGTGACGGTGTTTCTGCGCTGTCTGGGATTAGTTGGAAAGGTGAGAGCTGAATCCAAAATCTCTCACAATCTAGATGACTTCCCAAAGACTCTGCACTTCTTTCTAATTTGCTAGATATACATGGTTTCGCAGAATTTTAAATTATTTTCTATGCCTGATTTTAGGCAAATTGAAAGCTAAGCTATTTATAAAAGATATTTAGGAACTTTGAATAAAGCAAACATATTGGCAGGGAATAGAAACAAAAACCTTTCAGGAAGTACCAGGTGTCCAGGGAAGGGTATGTGTGTGTGAGTGTGAGTCTGTGTGTGTGTGTAGACTCTCGTAGATTGCGTTGTGCTTGATAATGACATTTCATGACTGTTTTCTTTATGCTAGGAATTTAATTCTTACTTTGCCCTGTGAGGTAAGCACTGCTGTTATCCTATTTTGTGGATGAGGAGACTATACCCTAGAGAGAAGTGACTTGCCCAAGGCCACACCCAGCTAGGAAATGGCCTAGTCAGGATGCAAGCCCAGGTCCCACAGTTTGAACTCTCATCCACTCTTCCTGCACTGTCTTTAGACTTCAGTCAAAGCGACCCTGGCTGAATGTGGACAGATTCCATGGCTCTTGTTACCCGACTGGCCCTGTGGCCTTGTTGGACCCATTAGGTGACCCCAAAGACCCCTTTGGCTCCCTTCCTTTGATCTTTAATTTCTAATTCTTGTAAACTCCTTAGGGCAATTTTAGTTTTTGCTCATGTTTTCCTAGGTTAATAGTAATGTTAGAAGGTGGACACTGCTGGTCTGGTCTATTCTTAAACTAGAAATGAGAGTGTGGTTCTCCCAGGTTGGGGAGCATGCTCAGTTTGCTCTACTCAGGTGCCAACAGAGCTCAGGCAGCCCCGCCCCTTTCGCAGATTTGCTGGAGGTGCCCTGCCTGCCTCTCCCTAATTGGAATAAGGGGGAGGTTGCCGCAGGCAGGTACAGGTAAGAGATTCGGAGCTTGGAGCTTTAGCTCCTCTTTTTCTTCACAGCCAAAACTTGGCCCTTATGCTTGTGATTCCTGCAGGCCCTGGGTGCTTCCTGCAGAATGAATGACTCCCTAGGGGACTTATTTTACTGAGTCAAGGGGCCTGGGCTACTCCTGCCTTCTGAAGTCTGTGTTCGGGCTGCTAACTGCTGCATTGTTTGGAATTTCATTGTGAAGGGACCATCTTGGTTCCTTCTTTTTCCCCTACTCTTTAAAGTTGGGCTTCATTTAGAAGGTGTCAGTCTGTGGCTGCTGTCTCTGTTAGACACTTTGTGGGTTGGAGCAGTGTTGGGGAGACCAGCTCAGAGCTGTGGCAGAGTTCTCTCCTTCAGCTTTGCTTGTCTGTCTTCCTCTTGTGTGTGTAATACTAACATTCCAACCTGTGAGGCTGTTCAGCAACAGAAACAAACTGAAATATTCATCCCCTACTTTCACTGTATTAGAAGTTGTCATTCATTCATATCAGAAAATTCTCACAAAGGGATTTATTGTATTCTTTTGTATTTAGTGTCTTCATGAAAAATTTGGTGTGTTGATCTTTTGGAGGGAGCAGTCTTGGGAGTTCTTTTGTGTGGTATAAGTGGTGGTTTTTTTTTATTATTAGTAAGAATGACATTTTAAACTCAGTAGATATCTCTTGAAGCAGAATGAGCACGCACTAGTAAAAGGAATAATAATTGAAACTCTGTGGGATACCAGGAAATTGTGGGAGTTTTTAGGCATTCTTGGATATATAAATGCAAATTCGTGGAGGTCGCTTAGGAAATGAAAACAGTAGAATTAATCTATAACAAAATTTACCAGTTTTCCCAGAAACTGAGGATTGGACCAGAGCCCTGGTATAGCCTGAACAGCAGTTATTTGTATATGTAGATAGATGATTTTCCCCATTCTGAGCTTAACAGAAATATTTTTCAAAATGAAGAAAACCTCCCCATTGCACTTCTTTATATTCCATGGTGTTAGCAAGCGGCGAGTAAGAGAATGTTTTTAATTGAAATCTCAGAACTTTATCTCAGCCAACTTTCAATTGCTTCCCTGTACAGCATTTTGCCAGAGTTTCAAACAAGACTGTGCAAGGAAGGAAAAGAATGTGGTATTCGCAGATACTGAAACATTGTGAAAACAACTGATACTCTTGCCAGTTTAGTCACTCCTCTGACATTCCACAGAGGATGAACAGAACTGTAATTTGTATGCTGTCTCTGAGTTCCCATTTCTCTGTTCTGGCCCTGCATGGTGCGTTCCTCATCTGTTCGGGGCCGCCCTGGGTGATTTGCCCTTCCTCTTCCTGTGGCCTCATCTTGTTTTTTTCTTCTCTGTTGATTATTTTTGGTATAGAGTCTTCTGTGTAGGACTCCGAGTTGCAGCTCGTGTAATGCTCTTGAGCCCAATAGAAAGAGGATGTATACGAATATTTTAAGGCTATAAGATACCTCAGGGATACCCAAGCTCAGGGATGTAGTCAAGCCTTAGAAACACCCTGGAACCCAGGACTTCAGCCTTATCAGTTTTTTCTGTAGGTATCTGTCGTTTCCCCTTATTGTGCTCTTGCTTCATTTTTCTATTGTTTTCTCTTAAATTTTTTTTTAAATTTATTTATTTTAGAGAGAGAGAGAAGGGGAGAGAAAGAAATATCAGTTTGTTGTTCCACTTATTGATGCATTCATTGGTTAAGTATTCTCTTAAAATAGGCTACTCTACCTACCATAGCAACACCTGGCTGCCCACAGCTCCCGGCACACATTTCTTCCTCTCCTGGTCTCAGCCAGACTGAGGTTGGAATCTCTTGTCCTTGTTGTAAATTTCAGGGGTGGGGCTCTGATTGGTCCCTAAGGGCCAGGATCAACGAACTGGCAATATAATGAGTTCCATGTAAATATGGTGGCTGGATGTGTGTCTGTTGGAAGTGTGTCTGTTGTACCCAGTAGAGAGGAGTGCAACAATGGCTAAAAAATTGGGGCATGGGGCATTTGCCCAGGAACACTGGTTTTCCACAGTTGGGTTTTATTCTTGTTTGCTGGGCCTATTACTAAGTTCCTCCCCATCCCAATTCCTACTTTAGTCAAACGATAGTATTTATATGTATGGTGTTTGGCAACCAGGTATGGCAAATTAATTGTGTCTAGTGTACTAAGTGAGCATTTATTGAGTGCATACTGTATGCAAGTCTAAAATTAGACAACTAATTCATGCCTCATTTCATTTTCATCTACCCCTTTATAATCTCTTCCCAGTGATAACCCTGTGTTTTCTGTCTACTTCTCACCCATGTTTATTATAGTGAGTGAGAAGTCATTTTCAGGTTGGTTAGTGATATCTGATTTATACCTTTCTTTTCCTGGGTAGTGGGTATGGTTTTTAAATAGTTAATGAATACAAAGCTGATCTGAAATTCTTTTGACCTATATTTAATTATTCTCTTTGATCTAAGCATACAAGTGATTAACTGCAAGATATGTGAAAAACCTCTCTTTTCCTTTTTCTTTGAAAGCAAGATGTGGATTTCTGTGACCTTAGGGCCATTTCAGTCTTTGGACATAGAAGTCTCTGGACTTGACCAAGCCTTATATGGTATCTAGAAAATTAATGCATCAGGGAGAATTTGTTTTGATTTGTATTTTTTAATCCACTTTTAACTTTAATCTGCTTTTGGAAGTCTAATTCAAAATGAAAGCAAGTTACATGAAGTATACTATAAACCGTATTAAAAATCTCTGTAGGTCATTGGTGTGTGTAAGGAGAATTAACATTGATGCCAAGGTCCTTCAGTTAGGCTATAAATTAATTTTCCAACGTAAAAAATAAGGATAGCTTATACTTGTTTCTTCTCTTTCCAGCCTTCTTCGTTGTATCCCTCTGGTATTGCTGTCTGTAGGGGATTTTAATGCAGTCATGTCAAAGGGATGGTGGTTTGGCATGGCTGACATTTCCACGATCTCACAGCACCTCTGAAAGGGTCTTTTTTTTCCTGAGGTTGACATTCCTTCTCTGTCTTCCTGTGATCTGTTTTCATTTCATGGTAAGCTTGATTTCTTCGGATGAATGATCATAAAGGTACATATTATTAGTAAGAGTTATGGAGAGAAAATGGACTTAATAATTGTGAACTTTCTGCCCCTGATGGTTGCTTTCATGGAGCTGAATCTTTTCCGTGGGATTTCATAGTGTGAATGCATTTTCTGTTTTTGAAAGACATTGACAATGTATGGCATTGTCATTGGCTGCTGTTGTTTTTATTTGTTGTTCTAGGTCAATATATTTTGGGGGACTGTGTGTAATAAACATTTCAAAATAGTAATAGGAACTTCTGATGAAATCATGCAAAGGAAGGAGCCATCAACTCACTCCTGTATTCGCACTTACCAACAATTTAAATTTCAGGTTATCGTTTTGTTTTTGTTGTATAATCATACACACACACACACATGCACCTATGTGTTTATACATACAAATGTGTGTATTTAATTTTTACATGTGAATGCCTACATTATGTGATGCCACACTAAACTTCTATTTTATTGCTTTTCCTTAGCTGTGGTAATGTAATATTTATCCTCACCTTTTCTCCCTGCACTGTTTTTGAAAAAGAGTTTTCAATAGACTATTATTTGGGAAGAATAAGGATTTGATTTTGTACAGCATAATCAACACGGGATTTCTGGGTGAAAACACGTGACAAAAATAGATATATATTTTTTAAAAGATTTTATTTATTTATTTTTAGAGAGAGGGGAAGGGAGGGAGACAGAGAGGGAGAGAAACAGCAATGTATGGTTGCCTCTCACATGGCCCTCACTGGGGACCTGGCCCACAACCCAGGCATGTGCCCCAACTGGGAATCGAACCGGGACCCTTTGGTTCCCAGCCCGCGCTCAATCCACTGAGCTACACCAGCCAGGGCCAACAAAAATAGATATTTTGAGGAGACCTTTTGAACAGGGATTCTACAGAAAGAATCACTGTACTGACTGGTATATCTAACTTTCTGGATGATGGTTAGACTATCCGAAGCATTCATTCTTTAGAGTTCTACAGAGAGAAAGAGCTACTGATGGTTTTTTATTGAGTTAAATATTTGGATTTGGGCTCCTGAAAACAGTATGCCTTTACAAGTGCTCTGTGTGAGAGCATGTTGGTGAAATGCTTAAATCAGGGGTGGCAAACTCATTTTCACCGGGGGCCATATCAGGCTCACGGTTGGCTTCAAAGGGCCGAATGTAATTTTAGGACTGTATAAATGTAACTACTCCTTAGCAGTTAAGTGAGAGTTCGGCACTGCCACTGGGTAGAAACAAGGTGCCAGGCAGGATAAAACAAGGTGGAGGGCCGGATTTGACCCGTGGGCCTTGTGTTTGCCACCTGCGACTTAAGTGCTTTCTATTAATTTTCTAATGCAAAAGAGTACTGCATGTTTATTACAGAAATATTAGAAATACTAGATAAAAAAATCACCTGTGATTCCACCAATCAAATATAACCAGTATTATCCTTTCGGGATATGTTATTCTAGATATATTATGTATGAATGTATAAAATTTAAATTTAAATTGAAATATGTACATGTTGTTACTTGAATTTCCATTTCCTAATATCATGAATATGTGCCTTGTCAAAATGAAACCCAAGTGGTTTTACACCGTCATTTCTAAGGGTTGCTTAGTGTGCTGTGGTACGCACATATTATGTAACTACTTCCTTAGTGTTGGGTATCTTAGTTGTTTCAGGTTTTCATGTTTTAAGCAACTTTGTGTTGAACACCCTTGTAGCTCAATCTTTGTCTAACACATTAGTAATTTTCATGGAAGAGCTTCCCAGAAGCAGAATTTCAGAGTCCAAGACTTTGATGTGTCTGCTGTCGATAACTTTCCCATCCGCACTGGGCACGGTTGTGCTCTTATTGGAGTGACTCCTGTTGTTGTCATCATTTAACATCCTGGTGGCTTCACTTTTGTGACTGGAACCTCGGTTTCCTTCTGTGCCTAAGTGCGTTTGTTACTCATGTGTGAATTTGAGATCTGTTGCAACATTTGCCTTTTGTCCACTGCCTTTAGGGAGACAAATACCACAGCTGGTGGGGATGTGGTCTGTGTGCAGCTTCCTGCTGTCAACCCGGCTGTTGGGGGTTGTTGACCTGAGCCCCTGTGAGCATCCGTTCATGAGTGTTGCAGTGGGGGCGAGTCTGTGGTCCTCTCCGCCCCAGAGGAGTCCTGAGCAAGTGTTTCCCCCTCTGAACTGCCTGGACATCTCTGGGCTTCAAGGCAGCTAGGGAATGCTGAATAATTAATTGGTTTCCAGGGAGATATTCAATGCTATTGTTGAATATCTTTTGGGCTTAGTACCAATTATTACTGAAGAACTCTTTCAGAGGATAAAAGTGGTTAGTGTTTTGACAGCAGAGATGGGCATTGTTTTTCAAGATTAACATGAAAAGAGAAATGGCATAATTGGGGAAGAAGCTTCACCATCTAGATGACTTTGTTTTGATTTTAGTCATTAACTACCCACCTGGCACTTCAAACTATAATTAATTTAGGTTAGATTATTCCCATTCATAAAGAAAGCTGTAGGATAGGTGGTCGTTAGTCATATCAAGATTCTTGTAGGGGTTTGGAAAGAAAAAATCTGATTACTGTTTGACGACAAAGCAAGTATCTACTGTGCCTTGTCTTCTGGAATGAACGATAGTAATGTTGAGAATTCTGGTCTCTGACTCTGAGGTGGCGTTTTATTCTGAATCTTCAGGATGTTGCTTGATCAAACCCAGACCAATAAATGCTGTGTGTGTTTCACATTGTGCTCTTTAATATCTTGGTCAAGGTATGGGGTGGAGAGAAAAGGGATTGAAAAGAGGCACTGGGTTTTTAAAGAAGCAATTCTGCCTCTTCTACTTGCAGTGAACCCACTGCTGGAGCCAGTGCTGACGCTGGCACCATATTCACCCCGATAGTGAAATAAAAGGCTGATGGGCTTATTGTCAAATTATGAAAGAACATGTACATACTGCTTAGTCTCTCAGGGACATCACAGATACTTAAAAAAATGTCTTGATTTGTTGTAATAAATACATTATCAAATGTCTCTATTTCCCATCATTGTGATTATTAGTCCCATTTGGAAATGTTACAATGATGGGTGTGTGTTATTTTGACCTCATGTGAAGGTTCCATAACAACCGTAAACATTCACATTGCAGGTTTTCACAAGGCAACAAATTGGGGTGATGTAAGCGTCCTTGGCCTGCAGTAAAGATGTGTTGTGAAATTTCCCATGCCAGAAGAGACACTCATAGCTGGGACTGGCACTTTCAAGGGTGTCTGCAGCGATGACTGAGAACGCCCCTTTTGGACTTGTCATCGCACGAGTTGGCTCATGGGGTTGCTTGAGTATGTCCTGTTTAGGCTTCATTGGATGATGGCACTGCTGTCCTACGTGGTTCCTATTCTTTTCAAGGACTTTAGTTGCAGAATACTCTTGGTATTTATTTCTCTTTTCTTACACTAATCCTCAATTAAAAACTAATAGACTTAGTATTGATAAAGCTAAGTATATAGTAGGATTTCTAATTGCTGACCTTCCAAAATGTGGTAATTTGTATTTGGATATTGTTTTAATATAACTTTTGTGGGATGATTTACTCTTCTTTATTTTTTAAAAACCATAATGTGTCCTGACTTTCACTGAAGTAGAGCACATTTTCAATGACGTGTTTTCCATACAGTGTAATGGAAATCCCACAGGATTTGGAGTCACACAGGCTTGGTTTAATATCTCAGTATCATGGCTTATTAGTTGTGTGACCTTGGGCAACTCACACAGCCTCTCTGAAACTTGAATTTTTAAAATTCATTTTTGGGAATCATGATATTCATTGCTTTTTTAGGGACTATGGCAGAAATTGAGTTAAGTGACAACATACCCTTCTTACAGAGTGACTTGGGCCCTTCTTCTGGGGATAAATGGGGTGGTGGTGTCTGTGTGTTTTCCTGTTTGAATCTGGGGGTTTGTGACTATGGTGGAAGTGGTGCTGTAAAAATTCCAAGAGAGGATTGTCCAAAGGGACATGTCTTCTCCCTGATGGTCTTGGGACATTTGATTTTGGAACATAGCCAAAAAGCCTTGTGAGGAAGCTGAAGCAGACTCCTGGAACACACTGCCACTGAGGGGTTTCATTGGCTATCCCCTGCCGAGGCCCTGGAGGCTTCTAGCTCCTGGCTGTTGAGTTGCCACTTCTTCACGGTCGATGCTCCAGGCACCAAGGAGCAGAGATGAGACATTTCCACTGTGCTCTGTACAAAAATCCTGAGTCAGAAGTCATGAAAGATAAATTTATTGTTGTCTTTGAAAATAATTGATGTATAATTGACACATATATGATATTAGTTTTATGTGTACAGCATAATAATTCATATTTGAATATATGGTGAAATGATAACCACAATAAGTGTGTGTGAGTGTGTGTGTGTGTGAGTGTGTGAGTGTGCATGCATATAGTTACTGTACTTTTTTAATGGGTAGCACAGGAAGGGCATTAAGATTATAACCTGTTGAAAGCTATAAATCTTATTGGCACATTTGGCTTTATAAGGAACATTGTAGTGTACATACATGTACATATGTGAACATCCTCATACCTTTTCCTGTGATTGTATGCCCATAGATTTACATTCTACTTCTGCTTTTGGTTTGAGCTCTGGTGGTACCTCCTCCAGACAGTCTTACCTGACAGCCTCTTCCAGATCCTCCCACATCTCCTTTTTTCCCAGTTAAGTGCCTCTTTTCATGCTTCCTTTTGTACCACACGTATTTTTATTAAAGTATGTCTACTTTATTTTCCAGCCCCCTACCGAGAGTTCTTTGAGGGTAAGCATGGCTTCCTTTATTTATAGCCCCACATGACACATCATAGATTCTCAGTACATATTATTACATAGTAATTCATTTGTATGTAATTCATGTGATTCATATATCCTGCATAGGCATGTATAGATGGGTGGACAGATGGATGTTTACTACAACCGAAGTCTCTGTGTCTAATTTTGCCTCCTATTCCTTCTCTTGGTGCATAAACACAAAGTTTAATCAGAACATGGATATTTCATCTTGGGGTTTATGTTTCTCTTTTTCTGGCTTTATTCCCCTCAGCTGGTTGGTTAAAATTCAGGGAGGTATTTCTCATACCCTTTCACTAAGTTAAGGGAAAATGTAAATGTGATGGTTTGAATTGTTCAAAGCTGTATTGCTTTTTGATAGTGTATTACTAGAAAAGTGAGTAATAAAATATTTTAATGTCAATGTTAATTTATTAAATCCTCACACATTTTATTCTACTTAGCCATTTCTGACTGCCTTTGGTATGTATTAAGAAGTGTATATTTATTTTATTACCAGTTTACTGAGATGAAATTCAGAAGGGGTGGTACTCCATAATTGTTGTCCAGTGATTTTGAATAACCTACACCTTTGTTGTTTCCTCTGATTGTGTAGAAAACAGAATGTCACCCATTCTATTGATTCCAAGGCATGCATTGAAAAACAGGGAGCTCAACAGTGGGTTTCCTGTCCTTTGGAGCCGATTGCCCTATGGAGTTAATGAATGTAAATTTAGCCAATACTTTAGCTCTCAATAGATGGAGATGGCCATTATTATTTTTCTTTTCCTTATTTTGAATAATTTTGTATTGTTGTTATTTTAAGGCCTCTCAAGTTAAACTCTTACGTTTTCCTGACATTGAAATACAATGTTTGTCTCAAGTTGCAACTCCCTGGTGAGTGTTACTCCTCTGCGTCACTTATGTTTAAAATTGGTTGGCATAAGCTTACAATTTGTTGAAAGTCACTAGTGGTATTAAAAATAGTCACTATTGTGGCTCATTATGTATGTGAGTAGCCGAGAGGACAGAGAATTATGACTTTGCACTGACAATGTTGCAGGTATCCCTAAGCCCAGAAGAGAATGGATGGCCTCTGCTAGTCCAAAATCTGCAGCAGAAACTGCACCTCTAAACAGATTTGCCTTTTTTACATTGATGGAACTTTCTCTTCTCCTTTCACATATTTTCCAGTACATAATCGGGTGCTTGTTTTCTATGCTTCGTTACTGTAGCCACTTCCCTCTGACCTAGGGCTAATTGAGTTACTCTCCCAATCTACCAGGCATTGTATAATCTAGGTCAATGGAAAGATCACTCTGGATAGGGTGGTGGTTTCCAGTCTTCTAGAGTCTATGGAGTGTATATTAAAAAAAAAGCCCAAATTCAGACGCTCACTTAGTATTGGTTGTACTTTCAGAATCTGTTAGTTCTGTGAAATTACTATGAATCCAGTAATGCCTATTATGTATTACATCCATATAATTCTATTACATATGTATGTGTGTATATAATATTTATGTTTTAATTACATTATTTATTTAGCATACAGATCATTTTTGACATAATTATAGAATCCCACACCCCTTGGAATAACTTTTCTCTCTATCAGATTTTGTGACCCACAGTTTATGGGAGAATTGACTTTTAATGTTTTGTGCATCTTGGGCAAAGTTATGCTCTCTTGTATTATTATTATTATTTTTAGAATGGGGGAATTAAAAGCTTTGGAAACATTTTAAATTTAATGTGTGTGTGTGTGTGTGTGTGTAAGAATTGTGAATTAATTTTTGCATTTTGATAGGTTCTAAAACTACTTTCATTGATAGTAAAATTTTTATCCCATTTACTGTTTGAGTGATTTTGTTTTCTTAACTTCTGCCAGTAGCAACTCACAGTGTGTACTAGCTTAGCCTCTTAAGAGTTCATTTTGATCTTCAGAGTTATAATGGGTTTCCTGAATTCTCTGCTTGCCAGTATTAGACATGTAGTAAGTCCCTGTTATATGCTCAACACCTTCCTTGGTTCTTCCCTGGCCCTTGGAGATGAAAGATACAGTCCGTCCTTTCTCTGCCTATCTTTGAATACCCTTGGGCTTTTGTAAGGTTGTTGAGATTAATTCTCGATGCTTAATATGGCTTCTTAGATCGTAAGTTCCATATGATTAGGAGCACTCTTTTCTAGGAAAATGTAAAGTTGATGACTTCACACAGTTATGTGGCTGCTCTTTTACCGTTACAGTAGTGAGAATGTGATTGAGCTGATCAACTGGGTGCATGTTTAATTAAATTTGGGTATTGCTAATCTAAAGAAGTGTTATTTGATGGTGTTTTTCGTGAAATACAATATCCTATATTGACTAATGGCAGCCTGAACGATATAGTCAGTTATTGATACTGACTGTATTACACACACTCTCGTAGTTGCTAGCATCCAGTGTGTAGGACGTTACCGTATGTTGGATGTGCATTGTCATTTGGTGGAGTGTAGTTATGCACTTCTTCTGTGGCAGCAAGTCCTCTGCAATGAATGAATGCCTAAATTTGATAATGGGCTGCCTCCCACATCCTAATAAGGTCTTGATAGCCATCAGAGCTTGACTGAGGCTTAAACATGGGCTGACTTAACATCCAATTTGAAAACACTATCCTTAGATACCAGTGGTGCCTGTGATCCTGTGTTTAATGTCTTAACTAGACAAGGAACACTTATTTTTCTGTCCCTTTAATTTTTCATGTTTTCTGTTTACCATCTCTAAGAGAAATTATAGTAACTGTTAAAGTTAAGGAAATTAAAGAAATAGATTTGTAGTTAATGGTGTGCTGTAGTTTTTTAATGTATAGTAGAAGTTACAAGTTTATGAATTTATTTCATTGAATTCAGAAGGTTGTGGTTTTATTTGTAGATAGAAATTTCATTGCCTTCTCTGTCCCTATCTTTTTAATTTCAGTATAACTTACAGAGTTTTGAAATACACTTTTTTGGTAGTTTTTATTATTAAAGTAATACCTGTTTGTTGCAAAGGTCTATAAAGAAGAGAACTGCATTTTCTGTTACCTCCCTCTATCCCCAACCGAGAATTCTAATCCTGCAGAGGTAAGCAATATAAGATATATTTTTTCAGTTTTTTTATACATATACATATACCTATAATCTTTGGGATTTTTTTCTTTACTTGGCAGATATTTTACTCTTGTCTGAAAATCTTGCTTTCAACTTAGACTATCCTTAATATTTTATTGTAAGTACACCTAGTATTTTTATGTGTCATAGAAGCCCTTGACATTAACTAGGTACTCTATTAAATGATTAAGAAGTGACAACTCGCCCTGGCTGGTGTAGCTCAGTGGATTGAGCGCGGGCTGGGAACCAGAGGGTCCCAGTTCGATTCCCTGTCAGGGCACATGCCTGGGTTGCGGGCCGGGTCCCCAGTGAGGGCCATGTGAGAGGCAACCATACATTGCTGTTTCTCTCCTTCTCTGTCTGTCTCCCTTCCTCTCTCTAAAATAAATAAATTAAAAAAATATTAAAAAAAAAAAAGAAGTGACAACTCATTTTGAGGATTATTTTTGGAAGAGATGTATGAGATCAGATTGGAGAGTAAATAGCTGACTGGTTCCATTGTAGTCAAGTTTTCTGTTTATCTGCCAAGATACAGGTTTGACTGCATTAGCAGATGACCCCAAATTATAGTGGCTTCAATATTATAGAAGTTGACTTCTGTTTTATATAATGGTCCAGCCCTGTAGTAGTCCATGGCTAATGTGGTGGTTCTGTGGGGATGGGAACTTGGGTTCTATCCCATTTCTGCTCTGCCATTAAGAGAGTATTACTATATTTTTTAGCCTTCGTGCTCATGTGAAGGGAACAGGGAGGGCAGGTCTCTTCACAAACACGTCTTGGAAATTACACACATCTCTTCTGCTCACATCTCATTAGCCAGACCTCGTTCATATGGCCATAACCAGATGCAGTGGAAGACTTTCATCAGGGCAACCATATGCTCAGCTGAGGATTTGGAGGATGGGGAAAATGCATTTTGTTGGCAACTCACAGTCTTTGCTGAAGAGTATGACTTTATAATTTTGTTCAAAAGGAATCTTGAGATATTAACATTTTGAAATTAAGTGAAAATTCCATTGATGTACCAAACAGAAGTAAAAAAAGTGATTTTCTCTTTAAATTTTCCTTATTTTTATCAATTTATGTAGTTTGTCAAAAGATATAATTTTGCCAATAATGAGACTTTCACATGTGAATACTCTCTGCAGAATAGATGCAAAGTAAGATTTTTATTAGGTAATGAAACTATGTAAAATAGGGAGATTTGGAATACAGCAGTTTATTTCTCAGTCTGATTGAAGTTCGGCCTGTTACTATTCTAACCTATATGTAAGTGTGACACATCATCCTTGTAAAGTATCTTTGCTTCAGTTTATCACACTTGCTTGCTCTAGTTAGAAAATAGAGATAAACTAGACTGAGATACCTCTACTCAAGATGACTGCCGTGCAACGTTTGGTTTTTAAATAGCATATGTATATATGAATGTGTGTGTGTATAAATGTATATGCAAAAGCGTGTATATGTTTATAGACACACACATAAACATATATGACCTGCAACTGCATGAACGTTTGTCCCATGGGTTTTAACTATTGCACAGCCTGAATTTTTTAACCATATGACCTATGGAATGATGTCCACAGTACATGTGAAACATCTTTTTTTAAATCACTATTCAGATACTCATTTTACCAATGTTTTATAATTTATTTATTGAGTTTTATTGGTGAATATTTAGGTTTTCTTTGAACTCTGAATTTATAAACAATATCATGGTGAATATGTTTGTATATACAATGCTGTATATTTATCTGATTACTTCCTGGAGACAGCTATTACATGCAGTTTTGCTTGGTGATGGAATTTATACTTTTTAAAGGTTTTTGGTACACATTATGTTTATGCAACCCTGGAGTTTAATTTTATTATTTAAATCTTTGTTAACCTGATAGCAAAATTCATTGTTTGATAGTTCAGTATTTTCATAGGGAATTGATTCAAATAGTCTTAAATGTATTCTTTAGTTTTATCCCATACCTTGAAACTATGGCTTTTTGTATTTGAGGGAGGTACTTTTGTTCATTGTCTGCCATTTTTGTGTGTTTCTAGATGGTGGTGTCGTCAGGTTCTCCCCTTGTTCTTCCACTCCGTGTCACACATGTTGACATTCCACGTTGGTAACGAGCCTGCACTCGATACTGCACGTTCTTCTGTTCTGTCATTGGCTCCCTGTGGTGCGGAAGGGTAGATAGCAAATGGCAGGGGGTGGGAGAGGAGGCTGGCAGGCTTTATTTGGGCAGGTACCTCTCTGTTTTATTGTGAATTCAGGAATTGCATTAGTTGACCATCAACTTTAGAAGCTTTTAATACAGCCTTTGGTTGGTGTCTTCTCCATTTACCTTCCTCTTTTCATTCTCATCCTTTTTCCTATGTTGTGGGGGTTTCATCCCTGCCGAAACCCGTGGGTGACCGCAACTCGATGCGTGAAAGAATCTCATACCGAGACACGTGGGGAAAGAGAGTCCGGAGCCACGGGACCAATTCCTCCATCTTGGGAAAAGGCCTCATGGGTAGCTTAGCCGGGGTTTTTATTAAAGTTTTTAGGACACATTTACATTGGATTGATTATTCATGGGATTAAGCAGAACAGGGATAGGTTTACTCATTAGCAGAGCATTAGGATGTAAATTCAGGTCCGGTGGCGGACAGGACCAGGGTATACATTAAACAGGGCTCAGCAAACCAGAATCTCTTAAGATACATTTTTTCCAAATTCCTATTAGAGAATTCCTATTCCACAGACATGATCCACACTTGCCCACACGGGAATCACGCGGAGCTGCGCTCAAAACATGTAAATTCCGGAACATGCGTGTTTACATGTGTGTGGAAAGAATCCCCACATTCCTATCTTATTTCCTACCATAATCTCATTTTCTTTCTTTCACTTATTTAGGAAACAATTTTGAAAGAATTCTTCTTTCTTTTTGGTAGTGTGGGGAATTAAGACTGAAACCTTATTTCTTCTTGATGAACAGGAGATGTACTGTCTCCACTTGGTTTACTTGGAGAAGTCATATTTTACCAAATACCTGCAGGCGTTTTACTTATTAAAAAACTCCAAGATTAGCCCTGGCTGGTGCAGCTCAGTGGATTGAGCGTGGGCTGGGAACCACAGGGTCCCGGTTTGATTCCCCGTCAGGGCACATGCCTGGGTTGCGGGCCAGGTCCTCAGTGGGGACCATGTGAGAGGCAACCGTACATTGCTGTTTCTCTCTCTCTCTGTCTCCCTCCCTTCCCCTCTCTCTAAAATAAAAATAAATAAAAATCTTAAAAAAAAACAAACAAAAAAACCCCTCCAAGATTAACTGTTGTTACAATTGCAGCTATCCTTTCTCCTGTCTGAGGGTGGGAGATAGGGAAAATAAGACAGTGGAAAGGGTTAGGTCAGTGGGAATCCTGATGTGTATCATGTGTTTTACAAATGGATATTCTAATACCAGTGTTCAAAGCAACAAATCTCTTCCAAAGAATATCTTTTGAAAAGTGTGAATATTAGCAATTCAGTAATTGACACATTCTGTTTAAACTGAGTGGTCTTACAGCAGTAGAATCTTAGAGCAAATGGCCAGTTTCACTGGAATTCCAGACATAAATCTTTGTTATAATTGTTCCAAATACTTGTTTGTCTAACAAATATTAAATTTTTCCTTCCTATGACCCCCCTGGCTTATGAAAAAGATAGTCTTGTCCTTTGGGTCTCATTTCAGAATATCTTGATTTTACTGTTCTTTTAGACAAATGCAACTTCTGCATGGGTATATTTTCTGAAAGATTATTTTCAACTCATTGAGGTATCACAAAAATCAATCTTCAATAAAGGTCATGTAATGAAATAACGGAATCCTTTTTTATGTCTCTTGCTGATTTTTTGGCTTTTTTTAAATCCTCACCTGAGGATAAACATATTGATTTTAGTAAAAGGCGAAAGATTTATACGATCTGAAGAGAAACCAGAGTATAGCATATTGATTTTAGAGAGAGGGGGAAGAAGGGGGAGAGAGAGAGAGAGAGAGAAACATTGATGTGAGAGAGAAACCTCTATCAGTTGTCTTTCATATGTTCCCTGACTGGGACTGAACACACCACCTCGGTGTGTGCCCTGGCTGGGAATCGAACCTGCACCCTTTCGGTTTATGGAATGACACTCCAACCAACTACACTGGCCAGGGCTTGTTTCATTTTTGATATATGCATTTTAACTATGCTTTTCTCATGAGAGGCCATTGTATTTTCAGACCAGAACTTCAACCTTTTAAAATATATTTTTACCCACTAAGTAACTGGACTGTGAAAGAAATTGGGAGGATAAACAGTTGTATAAGGTGCTGTTGTGGGTTCCCTGAATGCTTGTAAGATGAATGTGTGCATTTTCTGCATGGAGGGGTCAGTGCACATTGCCTTTCCTCCCTCCCCTCCTATTCATCCTTCCTCCCTCCCTCCTTCTTTCCCTCTCTCTCCCTTCCTTCCTCTGCCCCCACTCCTTTTATTGGAAAAAGCCCCTTTCATTCTTAATGGGATGGGCAGTGAACGTTCTCTGCCTTCTGATGGGAGAACATGTGAGTTAAGCTAAGCCAATCAGACTCACTCTTCCTGAAACTCAAATGAAACTGAATAATGTAAAAACTACTGACCCAGAGGTGAAAACAGACTTTACTCCTCCTGCCTAGATCTTTAAAAATATTTTGGTTCCCCTACTTTTTAAGGCTGTTTTTTTAGCCTTTTATTTTATTTTGTGGCCATATAAGAAACTTAGTTTTTTTTTAAACTCTACTTTTTTTTTTTAAAGATTTCATTTATTTATTTTTAGATAGAAGGGAATGGAGGGAGAAAGAGATGGGGAGAAACATCATTGTGTGGTTGTATCTCACATGACTCCCCTGGGGACCTGGCCTGCAACCCAGGCATGTGCCCTGACTGGGAATTGAACCCAGTGACCCTTTGGATTTTGCAGCCCGTGCTCAATCCACTGAGCTACACCAGCCAGGGCAGAAACATTTTTTTAAGTTAGCATTTGTTTCTGTTGCCTGCAGAGAAGCCTATCTGGAATATATATCTCATGATGGTTCAATGGAGCTTTTGCAGCAGCCAGGGGCCCTGGAAGGAGTATTCGCCTTGGTGCCTGGAGCAAACTCCCGTTACTTCACCTTACAGAGAATGATACACAAATTAGAATGATCATCTATGAATTTAGAAAATCAATCACTAGGATAGAATGCTTATTGTAGCATTGTAGTGCAGTTGTTTCCTGTTGTCAAGCCAGTTGGGAAGTCTGTCCCAAACAGAAGGTTGTTTGGTAAATAGGATGAGTTATTTGTATGACCCACAATTGAAACCTGGTGTCCTCTTGCCAGTGCTCAGATGGCACTGTCATCTACCTTCCTTTCCTCTGCTAGCTCTCCAGAGGCTCTCATGCCTTTTTGACCGCGGCTTAATCAGGTGAGAAGAATTTTGAGCATTCTCTCCCACTCATCTCACCTGCTAGGAAATGGATCTGGATGAATTCAGAAGGACACAGGAGCTGAAGCCCTGCACCATACATTTGAGAACGCATTCTCCTATGTACCTATACTTTCATTAGGCTAAGTACAGTCATTTGATATGAGCTTACTACAAATGTGAGATGAGCTCCTTATACCCACATGTTAGTCCTGACTTTCTAGGACCACAACCAGACCATCTGGGTTGGGCGCTGGGTGCTTCTGAATTCTCCAGTGCACATTCGAGACAACCTCATGTTCACACTACAAAGTGGCTCTTCATAGTCCTTGGCCAAGAGGAACAGATTTATTACTTGTCCCTTCCCCCAAATTTTCTTTTTCTGCTAAGATTTTGGAGGATACCTGGTAATAGATTAGAGGTTGGCCAAAGGATCCAGCTTTCCCCAGAAATACAGCCAGACCTGATTTCCCCCCATGTCTCATGTCATGTGTCTGAGTCTGGTGGGTCTTTGGAAAGCTGGTCCCCTTGATGTTTATTTTCTTTCCTGTTACCCTCACTTTTCTCTGGGGTACCCTAACAAGCTTACCTTGTTTCTCTGATTTTGTCTCCTTCATTCAATTTTGTTAATATGGCCTGAATAATTTTCCTAAGAAAATTCTTTCTTTGATCATAGAATTCCTATGGTGAAGACTAGAGAGTGAGTCCTTGTTTCTCTGTAGGGGCAGCATATTCTAATGGTCAATGGCACAGGCTCTGGGGCTTGACTGCTTGGGCTGACAACTATCCTCTCAAGGGCATAATTTCATCTGTAAAATGGGAAACAATAACAGTACATGTTTGGCTATTGAGAGAATTATGTGACTTGATACAGGGTGGGGCAGAAGTAGGTTTACCCGTGTTCGTATGGAAAATAATACAATAATTAGTAATAGTACAAGAGTGAACTCTGTGTTTCACATACGTACAGCTGTAAATCTCGTTTTGCCCCACCCGTACTTCTTGAGGGTTTTAATTATTATTTGTCTTGACTGTTGCACCTGGCACAATGAGAGCTGTGCATGTGCTGAATATTTAATCAGTAGTTGTAGGTTATCAAAGTGGCCTTCCTTGTTCTGATTTCTGAGGGTAAGTTGGATTAGCACTTGCTCAGCATCTGGTATGTGCCATATACTGTGCTAAATTTTGTTAATAGTATCTGCTGAAGTTGGTTCTCTGCAGTAGCTGCCAGTTAAGGTCATCTTGAGCTCCATTTACTCCATGAGGAACATGAGTCTTGGAAGGTTAAGCCCCAAAGTTGTGCTACTTTGCTGGTGAGGTGAGTGAGGAAGGATCCAAACTGAGATCTGTCATCTCTAAAGAGTTGCTCTTTGCTCTTTGTTCCCTTTGCACTGTTGAAGTGCTGACATGTGGGGCCATGGACATTTGGCCTGTAGTGTGTCTACTTTCAAATTTCCAGTTATTGCTTGGCTTAAGAATTGGGTCATCTAGATTTGTTTTTCTAAATAATGTAAAAGCTGTAGTGTAGACTTCAAACAATTTAGAAAAAAAGACACAATCTTTTGGGATAAAATTCCTCTGCATCAAAAGAACAAACAATTTTAAATACTTATAAACGATTTTTTGAATTGACTGAATTACTGAATCATATTAAAGCAGATTCAGTGGTGTATCTTGGCAGATAGTATAACATTTCAGTATTTTAAAAAACGGGGTCATTCTGGATAATCATTTTATAGACACAGAATGGAAGGCAGAAGGTTATTTATTGACTTGTGAAAGGCCACCTGGTATATTAACCACAAAATTGGCATTTAAGCCTAAGTTTTCCAACTCCTTCTGTGCAATGTCTGCCCTGTGCCCATCTTGTCCTTTAAGACAAGAATGATTTTAAATTTATACATGATGCTTCTTGGGAAATGAAACCTGACTGAAATGGTATTTGGGAGGAATCGACATGTCAGGCTGGCAGCATCTGGCTGCTGTGTTTGGGTTCCAGTGGTGGGAGAAGAGGGAGGGACCTGCAGATTGGTCACTTTCATAAAAATTGGATGCCCATGTTTATGGGCATTAAATTTTGTGAGGGTTATTTATAATTATCAGGCTTGATATAAATATGCTATTCCTTCCACCTGAGACAATCCATACCTTTTCTGGTTCTCATTCTCCTCAACCCACCTACCTTAGTCTTAGTTACAGTTCAGTTCTCAGCTTAAAACTCTCCCTTGGGGAAACTCTTTTCCACCACTCTGATCCTTTCTCATTTGATCTCAGTTGTGTTCTTTAGAAATGTCCCTAAAATCCCACTTCATTTTCTCCCTCCCTTTTTTAGTCACAAACATGTCAGAACTTGACTTTTAATCATTCCTCTTGGCTCTACTGCCCAAGACATTTTTCTTATTGGTGCAATCATGATTACCAAAAATTTCAGATTGAATGCATTCTACTACTGGTACAGAATATGCAGAATGTTCCCAAATATGCACGTCCACATAGAGACCCTCTCACAAGTAGCATTTTGCTTGCTTGTTACTTACCCTCACCATTCCTACCCACTTAAATACAGTGCATTTTTTTCCTGATCGGTCAGTACTACCCTTCAGTATTATTGAATAATTCTTTAACGTCACTCTTTCCTTCTAAGAGTGAAGAGTGCATGAGGGCAGTTTCAGTTTCTGTCTTGGTCATTGTTATATTCCTAGTGCAATGTGTGGAATGAAGTAGGATCTTAGTAAATATTTGTCAGATAGGTTAACATTTTGATGAGTACATGCAAATGTGCAGGGTGTCGAAGGCTGCGGGTGAACAGGAGAGTAGAAAGATAAACCCAGCCAATGAGGAGCTTCCAGTACAGGGGACAAGACAAGTAGTGAATGATAAAGTTCATTACAGGATTGACTGAATTGAAGGTTAATTGACTGATCAAGGAAAGGGCTGAGTTGATGACATAGACTAAGGAGTCATTGATCTCAACTGGGCTAGGGGAAGACGTGGTGGACCTCACAGAAGAGATGACATTTAGCTTGGCCTTGAAAGACAAACTGATTTAGTTTGTGGGAGCTGGGGAAGGTGCCAAAACATGACAAATTACACTTGTGTTTTTGCAGCCCTGGCCCTCTCATATGGTCTCTGTCCAATCAGGGCCGTAGGAAGATCACAGGGCTGGGAATCGGGAAACCTGAGTTTGCTTTTCCCTATCTCACTGCTCTGGACTTTAGTTTATGAGTAACAGGAAGGTATTGCACATGACCTTGAAGGATGAGCTAAGATCACAGAGTGTGTAGTGGAACCACAACCTCTTGGGCTCTGGGTGTGTCACCCATGGCTTGAAGCCAAGCTTCATCAGGGTGGGTTGGGCCTGCTTGACTTGGGTGAGTACTCATAGTGAATACCCATATTTTCCCCACTGATCTTCCTTGAGGCTTTGGTCTTTGTTACCTCTTCCTATATGTGGGTTTGGTAATGCCTGTTGGCCTGCAGCTGAAATACCTTCTTGTTCCTAGGAGAGATGCCAAGTTATAAGAAATGTGGCAACTGGGAATGAAGAAAGGAACAAGGCAGAAATGGAGACAAAACTGCATATATTTACAGTTGTGTCAATGGCCTTTACAGATCTCAAATTAGTTTGTTTTAATTATAGTATGTTCTGAGAACATTAAATGTCCTGAGTATAATGTAGTTTCCTCATGAAATTGCCACATCTCTTTCCTTTCTCCATTGGGAAAATGAGAAGTTTAGTCATTAGATAACTTTTTATTTTTTTCATTTAGTTTAACATATTATGGAGATTTTAGTGAGAGTAGGAGTAGGTGTGAGTAAGTAACAGAAACATTGGTATGGGGAAGCATCTCCTTTTTGTTAAAACGTTATTATCTTCCCCTTCAAAAGAGGTCTGTAATAAACTTGAGTTTTTAATTTAGTATTTATCTCTTTTTCTGGCCAACTGAAGTAGCAATCTTGGATTTTTCTCTTCTTCACTTTTTGCCCTCAAGGAATTTGCTTTCTGTTTGAAGAAAGGAGTAAAAGTGATGAGTTTCCAGGTTATAAAAAGCAGCTGTTTGGTTAATTACTTTATCTACTATGTGGATTTTTCTGTCTTCTTAGGAAGGATGTGTTCAGTATATACACAGTGAATTTCAGGAGATTTATGTATATTTATGTGTCTCTATGCGTATGATTTTGGTTTGATTTAAATCCTCATTTATGATGGCAGGGATCTGCTTAGTGGCAAATGTTCATGTTTTTCTCTGCATATTCTGAAGCACTTGTTGAGTATGAACTTCGCACTTAAGGCTTGAGAATTGTGGGGATTTAAAGAAATAAACTGGTCCTTCTGTAGAGAAAAATAGAAAATAATGCTAATCGGTTAGCACCTCTTTAGTTAGTTCTTAGTGTTTGCCTGTTAAGAGCTTTAGATACATCATTTATGCATTTAGCAAATATTTATTATATACTTACTTTGTGCCCTGTACTCTTGTGGATACTGGGTTTGCAAGAGTGAACAGCACCCAGTCCCTTCCCTTGTAGAGATTAGGGTACAGAAGAGGAGTTAAAATTAGACTCAGAGATGTTTCATTTTTCATGGAAATATGAAAAAGGATGAAAATGTACCATTGTTAAATATGTCCCTGGACAAGAGTACTATCTTGATTTTTTATTTTTTTTTAAATTTAGGAGGTTACAACCATATCTTTGAATTTTCCTCTCAGTACAATGACTTCACTGTGATTTTTTTCTGGTGCGGAAAAATTCAGGCCCTTTCTTCCCGCCCTGGCTGCTGTTTAGTCAGGACCATCTCCCAGTGGTCTGTGATTGCCAGCTGTCCATCAGCTCCTTAGACGTGAGGTCTGTCATGCCCGCTTCTCTGACACGGGCATCGGATTTGCTGGTCCTCCTCCCCCTTCTGTCAGAAGGGTGCTTGTTTTGGGACCGTTCAGCAGTAGTTCTTGTTTATAATTGTCCTGCCAACACATCTCTCTCCTGTGCTGCCACTTCCAAATACCTGAAGTTTTAGCCAAATTGCAGTCTCTCAAACAGAGGAGATGAGACAGTCTATGTACACGCGGTGGCCTACAGTGGCAGCCAGGGGTCACTCGTACATTGAGTGCTACCACAGCACTGACGACAACCCTACTGCCATTACTATTACTACTGTATGGGTTTTTAAGGAATTTTAATTTTTCTTCCAAGACTTCTTTTTTTTATCACATAGACAAGCCAAGAGATGGTTTCATGTATCCCTTAAGGATGATAAAAGGAAGAGTAGAGGGGAGAGGAGAGACTGTAACGGTAATAAGAGTGACCTCTGCAGTCAGACTCATTTCTGCCTCTTCAGTTCTGTGTGGTCCCTTCTCGGGCTGCTTTCCTTATCTACGAGATGGGAATAGTGATGTTCACTTCTGAGACTGTGCTAGGCATTTACCCAGACTGTCCGCTTCAGACCCTCTAACTCTCCTTTGGGCTGCGGGAATCATCATTATTCTCAATTTACAGATGATTCTGAGTTCAGAGAAGCAAGAACTTTGCCTGAGGACAGCAGTGCGTAGGGGAGCGGCAGCTGGGACACAGGTGGTCTGGTTGCCCAAGGTTGTTGTAACATGTTGAGCCTGATGTCACTTGGCACATTGTAACACTTATTCCAAGTGTAATAACGTGATCGCAAGCTAGTCCTTTATCATCAAGGAAGCCTGCTTCTTCCTTCGTGGAGGTCACCCTGACTGCTCTCTGCAGAGCAGTTTTCTTCCCATCTGACATTCTGTCTGCTGCAGCTGGAGATGTCTCTGTTCTTCTACAGTCCTTGAAGCAAAGGTAGACTGATTGCTTTTTAGGGGTTTGACTGTTGATCCTGGGACTCCCAGTGAACTTAAATTGCTTCTATTCACTCTGCTTCCACCTCAGTTTTTTCTGGCTTTGCATCAACAAGTTGAGAAATGTTCAAGGAGGTTTCAGCCAGTCTCTGGTGCATTGGTGAGCTGACTCACCTCCAATTAGGCTGAGGGCCTGCCTGGTGGGGATACTCTTGTTTACTGAGGAATTTTTTTTTTTAAGGTGGATTGATGGCATCGAATCCATTCCGAGTGAGGTCTGTGTTGACTTTGGGCAATCCAGGTCCCAGCTGATGGACCTCTGGCTACAGGAGCAGGCAAATACAGCTCAGATAGGATGAATGGGGAAGCGTTGGAGGAAGAAACTGCCAAATGCAAAAACCTGTTCCCACCATCAGCTCCTCTGTCTGCCCCACCTTTTCCATAGGTAAATTGGAGGCAGCTTCTGGTCAGAGCTGGTCATTAAATCAATCCAGAAGGTTTCCTTTGGGTAGTGATTAGGAGCAGGGAGCTGGGTTGTTTGTAACCAGGCCGACAGTGTGGAAGCTGAGCACAGTATTTGAACCACCACAAACATGTTGTCCCGTCATGGCGGGGAAACTTCCATTTGTCTCTGGTGTCACTTGTCTGTTGCTTTTATTTCTTCCTTCTTATCGCAGGTATAATAAACATTTATTTGAGGACTGGAGAGAATAATAATTTGTTTTATTTTTCTTTGGGCAACTAAAGAATGGACCTACAGTCTTACATCCCATGTGTCAACTTGAAGCCCGAGCACCCTATTAGTGGAGAATTTCCTCCAAAGTCAGGTGGTTCTGTGTGTGCTGTGGTCCTGTTCCGTTACCAGCGATTCTGTTCTTGCAGGAGATCAGATTCTTTTCTGATGGCCGGAAAGCTCTGGACAGCAGTTCACTAGAAAATCCAGGTGGCTGTTTTGGTGGGAAAATATTTCTCCTCCTTTTTCTAACCTGACTGAATCTGTGCCCAAGGGCTCGGGCACTTTTTCCAGGGGTGAGGCCTGCACTCTGCGTCTGGATATACCCTGAGGGTATCTCCGGGGAACCTGTCCCCATGGTTGGAAGTGGAGAAAAACACATTAAAATATCTGCGGAATTTTGAGAGCTGCCCCTACTTAGAGGGAGACTGTCCGTGTTTATGGCTCTGCCTTCATTCATTAGTGTGTGCGGGTTCAGTGTTGGTGGAGAGAGTTGAGCTGTGTAGGTTTCATCTCTAATGTGGGATGAAGTAACTCATGTTGGTGATTATGTCAAAAATGGCTTAATTTATTTAAGGATATTTTCTAAGACATCTATCTCTGAGAGCATTTTACTTACATCTCTTAGGGATAATGATCCCATGGCATGGATTGTGTGCTCAGTCCTGTGTTTGAATCCCAGCTCAAACCTGGACAAGGGTTTTAATTTTGTTTAAACTTAATGTTATTTAAGTAACACATGTAGATCATTTTAAGAAGCTCAAAAAGTATTTTTAAGATTTATAACAAAAGATAGGAGTCCCCAACATCACCCTTCTACACCGTGCAGTAGGACCCCTCAGAGAGTGCCGTCTTTAACTCTGTAAGCTGCTTCTTCTGATATTTCCCTCCAGATTTACAAACCAGTTTCAAATGTATGTATTATCTACTCTTGTCCCTAGTACAAAGTTGAGGGTTCATCTTCTTACTCCACCTACAACTCACACTTTTCTTTCTCTACCCTGCTAATAATATCTACGTATCATTATCAGCATATCAGCAATTTTGGGTAAACATTCACAGCCGCATGGTATAGTATAATGACTTTTTATGACACTGATAAGTTCTTTGGTTTTTTGCTTAGTTTTCCTTGTGTTCATCTGTAATTTTCCCCATGCTTTATAGCAGAACTGAAAAATGCTTCCAACATAGCAAAAATAATAAAAGAACCCTTCAATTCCTTAAAACAAAACAAAACAAAACAAAACAAAACATGCTTGGAGGCTTTTCTCCTGTTGTTTTTTGTGCTCTTGTTCTGATCCGCACTAGGTTTTTTCTGTGTCCGTTCTCCACTTGTTTCCCCGAAGCTTCCCCTGGTAATATCCTTGAAAGGCAAAGGGTCTCAACCCTTCTCAGCCAGCATTCCTCATCTGCACTATGGGGATGTCGTCTATCTCAGGGAGTTACTGTGAGAATTGAATGAGCTAATATAGGTAAGCCAGTAACATGAAGTAGAGCTCAGTCAGTATTAGTTACTGTTAATCTTTTTCTTTTTTTATTATTCTTCTCTTCTTCATCATGTTATTCTGTGATCACTAATCTGCAATGCATCTATAATAATCGGGAAATATTACAGTTGGGAGACAGCTACAACATAACCCTTTACTTTATAGTGAGACCGAGAGGAGAGATGTGTCTCTGCCAAGGTCATGGGGCCAGTCTGGCAGAGAGGTGGAGCAGAACTAGGCCTCTGCCCCGCTTACTTCAGTCCCAATCCGGTGCGCTTTCTGTTTCCTCATGCCGCCTCAGTAGCCTGCAGGGTATTTTGTTTTGTTTCCTTTCTATTTTTTAAAAATGTCATAGACATTTCTTCTCTCCTTTCCTAATTTCTTTCTTTTAAAAAATAGAGAACAGCTTCATTGAGATATAATTCAAATAGCATACTCTTCACCCACTTAAATTTTGTAATTCTGTAGTTTTAATATATTCACAGAGTTGCAGTCATTACCGAAATCTAACTTAACATTTCGTCATCTCAAGCAGACACCCTGCGCCCTTGCACTCCTACTCTCCTAGTTCCCATCCCTACGTAACTACTAATCTCCTTCCTGTTTCCACAGGTTTGACTGTTGTGGACGTTTCATGTAAATGGAACCTACAATATAAGGCCTTTTGTGACCAGATTCTTTTACTTAATATAATGTTTGCAAGACTCATCTATGTCAGCATTGGCTGGTGTGGCTCAGTGGATTGAGCACTGGCCTGCAAACCAAAGGGTCACTGGTTTGATTCCCAGTCAGGGCACATGTCTGGGTTGGGGGCCAGGTCCCCTGCTGGGGGTGTGTTAGAGGCAATCACACATTGGTGTTTCTCTCCCTTCCCTCCCACCCCCTACCTAAAAATAAATAAATAAATAAAAATTCTTAAAAAAAACCCTCATCTATGCCCGTGATTTTCAACCTTTTTCATCTCAGAGCACACATAAATTAAAATTCTGTGGCACATCAAAAAATGTATTTTTTGCCATCTTACCAAAAAAAAAAGATAATTTCAATTCATTTATACCGGATGGCTGTTGTTGTGCTGACTATTGTCATTTTCTACATTTGACACTCTAAGGCAAAAGAGGTCAGTCCCCCGACTGAATAGTCAGGTATTGCATGTTTCAAAAATTCTTGCGACACAGAGATGGAAAATCGCTAATCTATGTTGTAGCATGTATCAGCACTTCATTCCTTTTTATTGCTGAATAGTTTTCCATTGTAGAGATATACATTTTGTTCATTCATCAGTTGATGGACATTTTGGTTATTTCCACTTTTTGCCTCTTATGAATATTTATGTACAAGTTTTATGTGGATATATGATTCCATTTCTCATGGGGACATACATACCTAGGTGTGGAATTGCTGGTTCACATGGACACTCTTTGAGGATCTGCCAGACTGTTTTCCGAAGCAGCTGCTCTATTTTACATTCCTGCCAGCAGTGTATGAAGGATCCAATTTCAAGCATTTGAAGTGGTATCTTGTGGTTTTTGTTTGTATTTTTCTGCTGGCTAATGATATTGAACATCTTTTTCTTTGCTTAATGGCCATTTGTATATTTTCTTTGGAGAAATATTTATTCAGATGCTTTCCACATTTTAAAATTGTGTTGTCTCTATTAATGAGTTGTATAGTTTTTTTTAAAATATATATATTATGGACACAAGTGTCTTAATGGTGGGTTGTATGATTTGCAAATATTTTCTCCTATTCTGTGGGGCATCTTTTCACTTACTTGCTGGTGTCATTTGCAGCACAAATGTTTTATCTAGTTTTTTTCTTTTGTGTTGGTGCTTTTGGTTCATATCTAAGAACGCTTTGCCTAACTCTTAGTCTTGAAGATTTACTCCTATATCTTCTTCTGAGAGTTTGACAGCTTTAGGTCTTATACAATACTTAGGTCTGTGATCTATTTTGATTTAGCTTTCATGTATGGTGTGAGCAAAGGGTTCTGCCTTACTTTATTTGCATGTAGATATGAAATTGTCCCAGTACCATTTGTTGAAAAGACTATTCTTTTCTCATTGAGTTGTCTTGACACCTTCGTTGAAAATTAAATCTGCAGGGGTTTTGACATACTGTTACACTATCCTTCTGTTCCTCAAAGTGTGGGTGACTAATATAATAATGTGCCTGATAATAAAAGGAATGGTTTCTAACAATCTCCTTTGTGTGAAATCTGTGTGACCAGAAGAAATAATCATTTTGGGGGATGCATTCCTAGGTCAAATAAGGGGAAGGTAGAAAACCAAAGTATAGTATTTTGCCAACTAAAAACCATTAACTGTGCCAGAGAGTATGAAGTAGAAATGCATTCTGAGGGTTACCAAAGGCACACGGTGCAGCATGAGCACAAGCTGCTCAGCTGTGGATGTGCTTCAGCCTTTGCGGCAGGCCTGTGGAGGCCTGAGGGGCTAAGAGACGCAGAGAGCAGCAGATGCACTTGGCTGTGACTCCATTGGATGTGTCCTGACCCACAGTGTTCCCATTCCTGCATACAGGGTTGGTCTCAGGTCTTAGCCAGCGGATAAATCAGCGCTTTGTGGACAGCACCAAGGCTCACCATCTTGGCTACTGCCCCAGAAGCCTCAACGCCTCTGTAGTGAAATGGATTTAGATATTGTATTATTCTTTGTTCTTTTTAAAATTGAGGTCTAGAATACATAAAGCACACTAATATTATACACAGCTTGGTGACCTTTTAACCTATGCATTCTTCTGTTGCCATGGCCCAGATCAAGGTCTGGAATACTGCAGGCACCTCTGAAGCTTCCCTCATGCCTCTTCCTTCTCAAAGCTCCCTTCCCAAAGAGGTCACGTTTGTTTGCCTACATTTGAAATTCAAATAAATAAAAACTGTAGTATGTGCTCTTTTATGACTGGCTTAACTTGTTCAATATAATGTTTGTGAGACTCATCCATTTTATTGTGCCTATCAGTAGTTCATTTACTATTGCTTTCATTTTATATCATACAGTGTAATTAATATCCCCATATATGAATGCACCATAATATTTATTCTTCTGCTCATAGGAATCTGTGTAGCTTGTAGTTTGGGGCTATTTTCAGTGAAAGTGCTCTATTTCTTCTTGTCCTGCTACTTCGGCAGACACAACAAGCACTCCTTTCTTCTATGCATTTACACAGGAATGGAAGAGCTAGGTTGGATGGTGGGTATGCATTTGGCTTTAGAAGACATTGCTAAGTGAATTCTGGTTTCTGATCTTCTTTTCCTGTTCACATCCCTCTTTAAGCTCTAGCTGAGTACGAGTTTGTTGCCAGGCAAGCATAGAGAGAGGAAGAGAATTCGATAGAGGCAGAAGGGGGTAGAAGGTCAGGTAGTGTTAAAGAAGACTGTGACAGTTAAAATGTTAAATGGGAGAGTATTAAGGGAAGATAGTGAAGAGAATGACTTGAAGACAGTAAAAATTATGAGCAGAGGATACAAGTTTTCAGTCTGGATTTATATTCAAGGTCTGCCATTTACTACTTGTTTAATTTCAGGAAACTTACTTCACCTGAGGGACATAGTTCTTGTCTGTAAAATGGAGCAAATAATAAGAACTTGTATCATAGGGTGAATATGAGCAGCAGATGAAGCATTGCCTCAAAGTCAAGGCTTACATTTATTGAGAGCATCCTAGGTGCTAGTCACTGTGCTGATGTTTTGAATAATTAGGTAATTTAATCTTCACAACAACCTGTGAGTTACGGACTTTTATTTCCCAGGTTACCAGTTAGGAAGCTAAAGGTCTGAGAGGCTCAGTAGTGTGCCCCCAGGTCACAGAACTGGTAAATTAGTACAGTGGGAACTCTGATGGGTTGACATTGATGTATTGATCAAAGAGACCGTGGGAGGTAGACTGACATGTACTTGCTTTAAGATATGAACAAGTGAGGAACCATTGTGGATACAGGCAGGATAAATCACCAAGTGATTCGTCCAGGCTTTTCTGGAGTAGTGCAAGAAGGAACGGTGACTGTTGAGATGAAGGAAGGAGAAAGGAAAGTTGGCAAATCTGTTTCCACAGTATCTAGCCTCATCTCCAGGGCAAGGTTTTGAGTTTTTTCCCCAGCATTCACTAGACAAGTTTGCATTGAGGTGATGTTGAACAGTCCAGACCCCTACTCACGCCACTTCTGCCTAAAGTCCCCCAGCCTGCTCCTTCTGCAGTGTGCTCCCTGAGAATGGTCCGAGATAAACGTGCCTTTCTTTTCCCTACCCTTTCTCTCACTGTCTGCCATGTTGTGGACTATCCTGGTCTCACACCACCCTTTGGCTGCTGACTGCTTCGTCCCTGAGATCCAGTACTGGCCTCCTAGGAAGTACCCAGGATTCCTTAATTATTTCTCTCCCTTTTCCCTTCAGCAGTTCCCCAAGTCTCTTCTCAGTGCTGTGCTCTCAGTAGGATGGACCTATTGTGGTCATACAATCCCAGTAGTGGAGCAAGTCAGACATTACAGAGGTGCGTGAAGAAAATGTTAATGTGCCCTGACTGGTATGGCTCAGTGGGTTAGTCATCCTGCAAACCGAAAGGTTGCTGGTTCGATTCCCAGTCAGGGCACATCCTGGGTTTCAGGCCTGGTCTCTGGTTGGGGAGCATGTGGGAGGCAACCAGTCGATGTTTCTGTCTCACATTGATGTTTCCCTCCCTCTTTCTCCCTTCTTCTCTCTCTAAAAATAAATAAATAAATAAAATCTTAAAGAAAATGTTGACACATCTCCCACTCCCTAAAATCTCAATACTCCCTTGGTCCCACCCCAGGTACTATCAGGTGACTATCTTTTCACACCTGTAGGAACATATAAAAGAGTAACAATCATAGTCTAAAACCCTTTTTCCCCTAAAATGATAGTGTCATTATACACATAGTCCTATCTCCCCTTCCTCCTCTTCTTTCCTCTCCCCGCCCCCCCCCCACCTCTGCCTGCCCCCCAACCCCTTCCCAGCTGGCTTCCCTACTTGTTCTTACTTCCTGGCTCCTTTCCTTCTTCCTTTCCCTCCTCCCCTCCTCATTTCAGTGAGTTGCTAGTCTGGTCCAGCCAGTGTGCTGGGGCCAAGGGACATAAAGATGCATTAAGACACTGCCCTTACCCACTGGGCGATCAAGGTCTTGTGCGGAAGTCAGATGTGAATTGTTAATTGCTGCAAAGGTTTTCTTTTGTTTGTTTTGCTTTGTTTTTATCATTTGTACAGTCCTCCTCATTCGCACAGAATGAAACAAGGGTCATTGGAGGCCCAGGCCCGTTACTACAATATTGAATTGATTTTGGCTCCTGGGAATTAAAAAGGAAAAAAGGTATCCCAGTGTTCAGGCAATCTATTAAAGTAAGTTCAGTTCCTACTCTTCCCATGTTTGTTTACTGATAATTCCAGACATTTGTCACCATTATGGGCTCCTGCCTAGAAGAAATAAATGCTCAGCATTTCTGGTAGAATAAATAGCTACTTCTAAGAGGAGTTGCATCTGATGAAGAATGGCTTTCCTGACCTTGGAGTCGGCTTGACCTGCTGGAAGGTTGGCAGTCTACGGCTCAATGTATGAAGCCAAGTACAGTCTACAGCGTGGATTTCATTTTATGGGTTAAAACCAGGGAAGCTCAGAAATAGCTATAAAGGACACGTGGACAAAACCAAGGGGTGGGTAGAAGCAAGGGACGGAGGTGGGTTTGGCTGGGGTTGGGGGGGATGGAAAGGGGTAAATGCAGACAAGACAACTGTAATTGAACAACCAAAAAAAAAAAAAAAGAAGAACAGGGAAGCTGCACTGAATGCTTTCCCTGTGTCAGGCATCGCACCAGGTGTTCCATGCTGTGTCTGGCCCTTGTCTGCTCATGACAACACGTGGTGTAGGCAGCACGGGACCGCTGATTGCAGGTAAGGAGCATGAGACAGCAAGCAGTGAGAACCTGCATTTCAGTTCAGCTCAGTTAGAAATATCTGTGGCGTGCCTACTATGTGCAAGGCTGTCTTGTAGGCACTTGGAATGCATCAGTTAAAAACAGAGTCTTGCCCTTGTGTAGTGTATATTCTAGTGGGAGTGGGCGGGTAGCATAGGATAGATGATAAACTTTAAACATCATCAGTGAGTGAATTAAGAAGTGTGTTAGAAGTTGGTAAGGACCGGGCTGGCTTTAGCTCAGCGGGTACTTCGAGGTTCAAGCATTACTGCAAGAAGTTGGTAAGGACCATAGAATCAAGAAAAGTAGAGCAGGGTCAGGGGATTAACAATGTCCAGGGTTTAGTACATTATGGTATTAAATGGAATAGTCCAGGTGACTTCATGGGGAAGTGATGAATCCAGTAAGAATTGCAAAATAGTGAAAAGACCAGTTGACAAGTCTTTGTTGAGCTGGGTAATATAGGAATGGCTTATTCATCAGCAGTTTTTCGAAGATCGTTTAGCCCCTAGGAAGTAATTAGTCACTTCAGGGAATGGTGTGGACAGATTTGCTGTAGAGTTCAGAGGAGGAAGGACTGGCTGTCGGTCAGCACTGTCCCAGAGATGTATGCTGAGCACGCGCTCCATGGGTGGCCCAGTGACACATGAGATTCTGAGATGTTTTCCCAGAGCACCGAGAACCTCTCCATGCAATACAGTGAAGTGATTAAAGCCTTGTCTTCAGAGTCAGACTACCCTTTGAATTCTTCTGTGAAATGGGAATGTTAGTGCTTGTGCAAAGGGTTATTGGTACGCTGACATAAGATTGTTGACAGTGTTGAATGTGGGGTCTGACGTGTGTTGTTACAACAGTGATCATTGTTGTCCATCCTCATCTGCAGGACCGTTTGAGGTTTTACTCCTGGCAAGATGGCTCAGGTAACAGTTAGTGGCACCAAGCCTCTGCGCTGAGGCCAGGTGAAAGGAGTGTAGTAGCAATGCCCTGGCACTTCTATGTCCTCCTCCCAACACAGGCCAACTTTCCAGAACAGCATATGGACCAAAAGAAACCCCGGGGATTTTTCTCAGCAGGTGGACGTGTAAACAAATGACAGGGCCTGGAGGAGTGGCTTGTGGATTCCTGATAGATCAGCAGTTACAGGAGTCGTCCCTGGGACTGCCATCTGTTCCAGTCATCCCCAGTCTTGCCATATCTCGAATCTACAACCCTAACCGGAATTCAGAAAACAGGAGTAAAGGGTAGAGGTCCTTGGGGCCGGGGGCTGGAGGCTGCTTGCTGTGCAGCCCACTCACATCCTTTGAGATCATATGGGTCTGGCCTGGTGATGGGAGAGGTCTTCATGGATCTAACTCCTTAAAAATCATCCCATGATTAGTTCATATATCCAGAAAACACTGCTGCCAACAGTGAGCCAGCTACTGTGCAGTGCTCAGGCGAACAAAGCTGGCAGAGGCTCTGTCCACAGGTTGCTCCTAGCCATTAGGTAGTGGAAGTTCAGGGACCACTTGTGGGAGCTCATGGTTGGATGACGATAAGCACCGAGTGATTACGTTGGGCCAGGTGACTTTCTAAGCACTTCATTAAGTCATTTAAACATTAAAACAATACTGTGAAATAGATGCGGTTATCTCCAATCTACAGATGGGGAGTAAGGCAGAGAGAGCTGATGTAATTCACCCAAGGCCATACCCATGTGGTAATGAACACTTAAAATATCAGGATATTTCCCAGACATCTGGGTTTTCAGCTCTTTTTCAAAGTATCTGAGGATGAATGGACACAGCTGGGCTCTGGTCCTGCCCGGTGACAGCCAATGGCAATTGGGTGTCTGCTCTTTCTACCGATTGACCATCCCCACCACCAACTGCTCTGTGATGCCCCGCTGTCTTCTCTGTGCTGATTACCTGCCTCTTTCTCATGTAGTGTGCAACCTTGAGTTAGTTTGTTTTTCAAGTTTATTTGATATGAATATGGTGGCACTCCAGCCTTAGAAAACGCTCAACTTCAAAAAACAGTCAAGTTTAGATGCCTGGGAGGAGGGGGAATGTAGGCCAGATATAGTGGGCAGTGCCCACATGGGAAATACCATCTTAAACATATAGACGAGATGCCACATCTGTTAAGTCCAGAGTCCAACTAGCATGGGCTATTCTGTTGTGGACTGGTCTTTCTCAACTGACTCTTCTCTACCCCTCTGTTGTTGTTTTTTTTTTAAATCGCAAACCTCATTCTTAAAAAAAAGGAAATAAAAAATTAGAGATAGCCAATATCAACCGTAACTAAATTCTTTTCTTTTTAAAAGATTTTATTCATTTATATTTAGAGAGGGGAAGGGAGGGAGAAAGAGAGGGAGAGAAACATCAATGTGTGGTTGCCTCTTGAGAGCCCCCTACCAGGCACCTGGCATGCAACCCAGGCATGTGCCCTGACTGGGAATCGAACCAGCAACCCTTTGGTTCACAGTCCGGTGCTCAATCCACTGAGCCACACCAGCCAGGGCTATAACTACTTTCTTTATACATAGTATACGTTCATTTTACATGTCTTATATAGTTTTATATTCTGTAAAATATTGTATTTTAAGAGAATTTTTGCATGTTTATACATATAAGGTATATGTTTATATTATAAAATTTGAATCAAATAATATATAGTGTTTTGAAACTTATTTTCTTCTCAATAATGTATCATGAACATTATTCTATGTCATTTGTGGGTTTAAAAGTTTGTGAAGTGCTTCCTTTTTGGTGTACCATGATTTATTTAACTGTTTACAATATTTCCAGATTTCTATATTGGCACACATCCTAGGTTATGTATTTGATAAATTTACAGCAGAAAATTGTACTGCCAAAGGGTATACAGGTTTACCAACTTCTGGCTTTTTATAAACATTCCCATATACAGTCAAACCTCAGTTTTCAAACATCTTGGTTCTTGGAGAACTTGGTCTCAACCAAGTTATTGTGGAAAAAAATGTCTCGGTGGTCCAACAAAACTTCAGGTCCTGATTCTCAACTCAACAACACTTTCATGATGGTACCTGTATGATCAGTCACTTGTCTTTCAGGCGACAAACAAGGGAGGTACAGTTTTTGAATAAATCGTTTCTTGAACAGTTTTCTGGAGTGAATGAGGTTTGAGAACTGAGGTTCTGCTGTATTATTATACCCTCTGTATATGTATGTTAAATGTGTGTGTATGTATATATGGCAAAGTTACAGATGCTTTTATCTGATGTATTGGGGGTGAGCTTATATCCATCATTATCATAATTGGCATATATTCTTTTATTGCTGCCATTTTGTGACTGTAGTTTGGATTTTAATAGAACGCGTAGGTAGGACTTTCACATTAGTCTAATATTTCCAGTGAATTGATATGAAAAACCTCTATAATGGACTTTCTCACTCCGGGAAACTGGAGTGGAAAGTGCTGTTTTTCCCAGTTCTGACATAGCTGGGTTGTGCTGGATGTGGCTGGTCTGGTCCCAGGCCCCTGCCACGGGCTCCGCCACCTCACTGTGTGGCGGATGGCCAGGACAGTCCACACGTGGGCATCACAGCTGCAGTTTTGCAGTTGATGAGCAAAGCAGGGAGGCAGGCTCCTCTTCCACCTGCTCACGGAAGTTGTCCATTCTATCCATCACTTGTGTGGGAAGTGCCCTGGACTGTACCAGGGAGAAAGATGAGCCTGGAATTTTCTGAGTGGGGTCATAATTGGCCCCCATATAGGTACTTTTAACTTTGGCTGGAAAAATGCAGTGTTGATATTTTGTGTAGTACTGTTCAGGAGTGTGTGTATGTGTGTGTGTGTGTTGACAGGTGGACACAACATTTTTCCTCCACAGAATAGGATTATGCTGAATATGCTATTGATATTATGTAACCTAAATTTTTCAATTACAAGTATACTATTCTTTTATGTAAATATTCTGTTGAATGTTCACTCACTAACCTATTTAATAATAAAAAGGAAATACTCCACTGTCATTCATTTAATATTAGTAGGAGAGATAGATAATAATCAAATAACTATACTGCATCCTACCAGCCCTGAAGGAAAGTTGCTCTGTGAGTGAATAGCAGAGGGGACTTCATCCCTGCGGGCTGGCACTTTAGCTGTGACCTGAGATACCAGGTGTGGAGGTGGAATTGGGACTGGAAAAGAGGGGACTATACCCACTTTTATGGTTATAACATTCCATTTATGGCTGTGTCATGATTTGTGTGACAGCTTGTTTGGTGAAGGCATGAATAATGAAGGCTAACACTCACCAAACACTCACTGTGTGGCAGGAGCTTGAACCCTATGTGACAGGTGCTGCTCTTGCTCCGTTTTACAGAAGAAAAACTTGAGCCTAGAGGATCATTTGCTGAAAACTGGAAGAACCAGGATTCCAATCCAGGCTGGTCTTAGCCCAGATCCTGAGCTCTTAACCACTACTGCCTGCCTCTTGCTAGCTAGCCGTGCTGTTATTCTGGGGATGCAGAAGGAAAGAGAAGGTAAAAAGACAGCCATGTCTGAAATGAGGTGAGGAGGAGAGGACTCAAAGATGAAAAGATGTCATGCTTGGGGGCCTGCTGGTGCCAGGTAGAAAGGCAAGACATGTTTGTGTGACTTGGTGCATGAGGCCTTCTGAGGTCCACATCTGCCACCGCACAAGGCCAGGTCCTGGTTTAGCACAGGTACTGACTGCACACACCTCTTAACATTCTGACAAGCTACTCTGTAAGGGTTTTCACTGGCTCCTCTGTGTCGGTTGTTAAAGGAAAGTTGGACATACATTTTACACGGACAGTGGAGGCACAGTCCCTGTGACTCAGCCATTGAGCCATGTTACTCTTCATTGTGTGAACATCTTTGTCACAGGATGTCCCCTCCCTTCTGCAAGCTAGCTTCCCCTCACCTTGAAGACCAGGTCATATGGTCCCGCATTCTGACACTTGCCCTAGCCTCCTGGTCAGAGGTGTTTTCCCTCTTCCCCATTAATGCTGTGGGGTCTGTTTCCTCAGTTAGGGTATTAACAGCCCCGAGTGTCTAGGGTTTATTTACAAGAGAAGTTAGGAGAGGTGCATACTTTCTGTGGGGATGAGTTGTCCATCATTTCCCCCTTTGAATATACAAAACTGGGTTTGCAAACGCAAAGTGTTTAGAGGTCAGGGAGGTGACACAAGGGTGACACTGGCCTGGCTGAGTCCGAATTGGTCAGAATAAGTGGGGTGGTGGCTAGACAAGCGAGTCCACTCCTGGTCTGAGAAACTGTTAACTCCATTAAACAAAAAAAAGCCCTTTGTGTTGGCAAACAAAATACTTACAAGGGCTGTGCTCGGGCCCCAAGTTTCTACTTTGTGACCTCTGATAAAGAATATAGCATGTTGGAGAAATCTTTGAAAACTAAGAGTGGAATAAACAGGATGTAGGCATCCCCACATATGCCCCCTGTTGAAAAACTAGAGAGAGGAGAGCTTGCTTTCTGTCACCGTTAATCTGAGGGTGGTGCCAGCCGTATGGCCATAGTGCTGTGGCTGACTCTCTCACCTTGGAAATGCTGCTGAAATGAGAATGTTCATGAAAGCACAACCCATGCCTGGGCTTGGATTCTCTATGCTACTTTGGAAGTAATGAGAAGGAGAGGGGAGAGTAATGATTATTGTTTGGTACTTGAAATGCTCAGACAATATATTTGTCATGTCAAACCCAGTTTGAATTTATAAAGGACAGTCCCCCTCTCAAAGCAACTGATGCTAATGGAAGAAGAGAGAAAATTACCCGCTGTTAGCCGCACACACTCACACACCTCACACACATCCTGCTCTTCTCCCCTGAGCATTCTGTTCAGTGGCACCAGTGGCCTTAGGGAGGGCCAGCTCCAAGCATAGTCCCAGAGGACCCATGCCTAGGACACCTGGCTGAGGATGCCATCACCATGGTGAATCCCCAAATACCCTGTTAGAAATGGACCCAGATCCCTGTGGTCTCCCCTGAGGACTTCTCCCCTTTTGGGGTAGTGTGGAGGGATGGAAAACATTTGGAGGGATGAGGGTCTGTATGCTGCAGACCCGCATACATTGGTGGCCACTGCCCAGCTCCTCGACTTCTAGCTCCGCCCTGCCCCATTGTCTTCATTTGTAAAGATGGCTGTCAGTACACTTGTCTACAACTCTGGTACACGGACTAAATAAAATGACATATTTAAAGCACATAGCAAGCAGCTGGCACATGGCAGGCATTCAGCATATAATTGATCTCTTCTTCTTACCCTTTCTTGCCTTGGTATGAATTTCTTTCTCTGTAAGTTTGAAGAGTCCAATTGTGTTTTTGATAGATGCAGAGAAACTTGGTGTTAGCTCATTCAGAAATGAAAATGGATTAACTCTGAAATAATAGTACAAGTCAATAAGAAAATAGGATTTGATTTATAACTATTTTAGTGTAGGTACAATTGGAGATTATGTATGTGCATAAAATAATTCTTGAAAATTGCCATGTTTTCCCCCTCTTCACAGGTGAGGGTTTTCTTGCAGAGATGAGAAAACCGCCTTTGGTGGTTTTAAAAAGCAAAGCTTTAGGGTCACACACAATGTAATTGTCCTTCTTTTTCCTCTTCTCAAAAGACAGTTAGTCTCAAATATGCCCCATGAAGTGATAACAGTATAGTAGAGTTCAAAGTAAAGGAATTTTTTTTTCCTTTTGGGAGGAAGCAATTATTTAATTATCTTGTACTAGAACCTGGAAAATCCTTGTTCTCATTATTTCACATTTATTAATAGCATTACCCCGCCAAGCAGACTCAGGGATCAACAAGATTAAAAATTAGTTGAATGCAGCAGAGACCCATTGATGTATTGTCTCCATAGCAACTGCCTTGTGTCATAGATGTGAGCCAGGACATTTATCCTAATCACATTGTTTAGCTCCATAATTTATAGCATCATGTCTTATCATGTGAACATAGAGCAATGAGTTCCTTCTGTAATCATCTAGAAGCTTTTGTCATGAATTTCTGTTGATGCTAATGATCACATTTATACTTAGGCCATTGTTAAAATACTGTACTTGTTATCCTTTTAGAATTAACACTGTTGAAAACACTACATTTTCATGAACTTTTATTTAATCATCAAAATGTGTGTAGCTAGGCAAATTTGTTCCCTCCTTCCTTCCCTTTCTGTCTGCTCTGAAATGCCGAAAGGGGTGTTGTCAGTGTTTCCCTTGTGAAAAGAATCCAATACAGGTAAAGCAGGACCTACCTGTATCCGTCCTGTCTGTGTGGGTGGCAGACTGTACCACCACCTATCTGCATTCTTGCTGCAAAGCACTGTCCCAGAGGGCCCTTTCATGCCATTTCATGAAAGGCAGCATCTCAGGTTTATGCCTTTTTAGGTTTGTAGAAGAAGGAAAATAATTTTCCCTCTACCCTTCTAGATTTCTGGCTGAGACCCTCCCTCCCGTAGTAAAAGTCAGGTTCATAACAGAAAAACAAACAAGTTTAATACTTTCATATACTTGGGCGGCACCCAGGAAGACTGAGTAACTCCATGAAATGGCCCAAGCTGTCACCTTAAAAACCGTCTCCAGCTGAAGACAAAAGAGAGACGCTGTGGGTGGGAGAAGGCCAGTCATGGGCGGCGACCAGGCGAGCCCCGCAGACAAGGGCGTGAATATCTATGTCCGGCTCCTCCATTGCTGTAGCGTTTTAGTCATCTTCTTCCTGGTACACAGAGCGAGACACTTACAGATGGAAGTTTCCTTTGTAAATATAAATGTCTCTTATAAAAGGGTAACTTTTATTCAGTTTTCAGAGCTTCTTATGTGTCTGTCATTTCATAAAATAAGCAGTTCAAGATAATTCTGTGCCAGAGAGGTGTATTTGGGGAGGCATCTGCTGTTCCTTTCAGGTTCTTCCTTGGTAGAAATACTAGACAAAAGAGCTAAAAACCACAGCCTTGCTCACCAGTGTCCTACAGTATATGATATATCAGAAAGCCCTGCTGGGAAGTCAGAGCCACTCTGTTCTGACTGGGCTTTCTCCCAGGTGAACAGGGGGTGGTGACATTGACTTTGGCTGAAGTCATGCGAGGATTAGCAGGTTTAAATTAGAAAATAGCCATGATAAAGTGTTCTGATTTGCAAATAATCTTAGGGTGATAATTATATAATTTTATCAATTTTTAAGTTGTTAAGTGTGAAAAATGGGACATATCTGAAGTCATAGATTGCTTGGCATTATATTTGTATTTTGATGTTTCATAAACTCCAAAAGTCTTAGATTCTGTGCCGTATTTCCATGTTTCTCCCTTCAAGAAACTGCTTGCCAGCCTTCGCACAGACTTGTTCTACTTGCAGCTCAGAACGCTGCTGACCATGACTCCCACAACTGACCCAGTGAACCAAGGCCATCTCTCACTGGGAAATGAGGGCTGCCCTTCTACCAGGTGGGCCTTGTGTGTTTGCAGCGGCCAGGAGCCCCACTGAGGCCCATCACCTCTGTTTTGGCTCACTAATTCTTGTCAGCTGAACAGGGAAATCAGATTATATTGGTTTTCTTGTGAGCTCTATATTTTTGGTAGACTAGTTGACAGTTTCTAATATGTCATTTGGTTTCAAGAGAAGGAAGGCTGGCCCTTTGAGCAATTTGCAGTCCCCTACCATTAGGCATCCTTAAAACCCCAGCTCTCCCCTGAGCTCCCCTGAGCTCCCCTGGAGAGAGAAGGTGCCGTTCCTTCACACTGCTGGCTGTGGCAAGAATGACTCCAGCTTTGCAGAGCTGTTGAGACCATCAGCTCCCTGCCCTGTGCCCCAGACATCAATACAGTGGGGACAAGTTGATCTTGAAGAAGTGCTATTGACAGAAGGCTTAACATACAACATCCTCACTTGTTCACCTGAAATACGTCAGAATGGGGAGGAGAAAAGGCCGGTGTGTTTTCTGAGACTCCTTGTTTTCTATAGTACTGCAGCATTTTTGCCACCTGGTGGGAAGGTGACCTTGTCATCACTCTCCCTGCAGGCAAGTGTGGGAAGGGAGCAGCACCAGGCTGCATGGAGTTAGGACTACATTGGATGGGGCACCCGAGTTCCTCGACTCAGTCCTTTGGTAGATGGTTCCTTGAAAAGGGGCACCTTCAGTGTTTGTCACCATCTGCCATTCATTTTTAGCTTCTATCTGGGAAGGCATGTTTCAAGGTTGGAGAAGTGAGGAACGAAAAAGCTGAACGCACAAGGGATCTGACAGGCACAGAAAGTGAGAGAGGTGTTGAGGGAAGGCCTGCACTCCATTCCTCTGGGACTTCTGCTCTCCCTCCTTTCCTCTCTTCCCCCCAGACTGAGGGCTCTTTCTTGCACATTCTGCCTAGACCCGCAGTGGCCATTGTGGTAGCCATTAGCCACATTTGGCTATTTAAATTGAAATATCAATAAATGAAAATGAAATACAATAAAGAAATCCTCAGTCTCTCAGTCACAATGGCCAAATTTCATGTGCTCTACAGCTACTGTAAAGGCCAATGCTGATCTAAAATGTTTCTGTCATGGCAGAAAGTTCTGTCATACTGCACTAGAGACAGCACAGCCTGTGTGTGTGCACACGTGTGTTTGTGCTCACCCTCAAGCCTTTGGTGCCGAGCCATGCATCCCTTGCCCCTAAGAAGCTCCCGGTGACTGTCTGTGGCACGGGCAAGTGAAGGAATGAGTGAGTGGATATTTGTGAGTAAATAATGAAGGCGTTTCAGTACATGCCAGTAGGTTAGCACTGTTCTTCTTTCCTTGCCCAGGCTGATGTCCTGTGGTGGTAATGGCTGTCCACACCTAGTTCTTACAAGTTTACACGTGCCATCTGCCTCCTTCTGACTTCATTTACTGGATTACGGTTCCTCACAGTTCTTTGATGCTGTTAATCTCTTGTCTGCAGATCCCAAAGCCAACATTTCAGAAGCCCTTTTCCATTTTGCAGACTCACTTCAGGTAAACAATTCAGTGCAGGCCAGGTGTTCTTCCTGAAGGTAGTACTACTGGAGGACCCAGTGGGAAAGCTGGGGCCTGCTGGTTTGTTTAAGTTAAGACATTTGCCTAAGGAGAGCCAGCTCTCAAGAATGCTGCAGAGCCAGTGGTCACGCACATCTTTATCAAAACGTCAAAGCCTTGGAGAGGTTGTGGAGAAAAGGGAACCCTAGTGCACTGTTGGTGGGATTGCAGACTAGTGTAACCACTATGGAAAACAGTATGGAACTTCCTCAGAGAACTAAAAATGATCTGCCTTTTGACCTAGCAGTTCCACTGCTGGGATTATATCCTAAAAACCCTGAAACACCAATCCAAAAGAACCTATGTACTCCAATGTTCATAGCAGCACAATTTACAGTAGCCAAGTGCTGGAAGCAACCTAGGTGCCCATCAGTAAATTCACGGATCAAAAAACTATGATACATTTACACAATGGAATTCTACACAGCAAAAAGAAAGAAGGAGCTCCTACCCTTTGCGACAGCATGGATAGAACTTGAAAGCATTATGTTAAGCAAAATAAGCCAGGCTGTGAAAGACAAACACTGTATGATCTCACCTTTAACAGGAACCTAATCAACAAAACAAACAAACAAGCAAAATATAACCAAAGACACTGAAATTGAGAGCAGGCTGATGGTGACCAGAGGGGAGAGCGGCAGGGGTTTTAGGGGAAAAGGGTGAAGGGTTTGCAGGAGCAATTACACAGGACACATGGACAATAACCGGGGGCAGGGCGG
>PVJI01000937.1:0-36871 GCA_004026765.1 Micronycteris hirsuta | reverse complement strand
AGGGGATGTGGTCCAGAATGTCAGGCACATGACAGTATCACCACGTTTGCTTTCTGTCCTGCCATCCCTCTGTCAGGTCCTGTCCTTACCTCACAGGAGGCTCCGGGATGGCGTTCAAGACAAAAGAAACACTGTCTTTTAAAGAACTTTTCTTCAAGTTTCACCCAATAGCTGTACTGACACCTCACTGTGGAGGACACTAGGACATGCAGCCTTTTAGCTGGCCACTCTGCCTCCCGTGAAATTTCAGGTTCCCTCCACGAGCACCGAGAGAAGAGTGGGTACTGGGCTGGCACCTGCAGCCTGTCACAACCGCATGGTGATATGTTCCTTCTCGAGGTTGGGAACTTATGCCCTTGTGGATTTGGGCAAGTTTTACTTGATCAGCCCAGAGTTCAACTATTAATTTTTATCCTTCAGGTGTGGCATATCCTCTCTGTTACTGAAACCCCGATTTTTTTTAAATAATTTTATTTATTTAGTTAGTTATTATTAGAGAGAGAGGAAAGGAGGGAGACAGAGAGGTAGAGAAACAGCAATGTATGGTTGCTCCTCACATGGCCCTCACTGGGGACCTGGCCTGCAACCCAAGGCATGTGCCCTGACTGGGAATCGAACCAGGACCCTTTGGTTCCCAGCCTGTGCTCAATCCACTGAGCTACACCAGCCAGGGCTGAAACCCCAATTTTTTCTTGAGTATACCTGCCTGTGTGCATTGGCACAAAGAAATGCAGAGGCAGGAGTTTGTAGTATAGAAAGAAAACGTGTTTAATATTGGATTGGCCAATACAGAGGCCAAGCTAATATGTGTAAGACACAGGTTATGTAGGGTAAAATCACAAGACACTGTGGGTTAGGGGCTTGGGATTGTTCTGGGAGCTGACCAATGGGATGTGAGGGAAGGGTAATGAATTATTTCTTGACAGCTCTCTCTGTCTGGTCTCATGGGAAAGTAGCCAGCTCTACCTTAGGGCTCAAAAGCTGAAACATAACTTAGGTTAAGATGTTGTCTTTATGGTTCTAGAGGCCCAGACCCTGTGACCATCAGTCAGGGCTGGGCTCCTGTCATCTGCTGCTGCTGGGGTTGCTGACTACCTGGGGGAAAGGCTAGGTCTCTGAGGGTTGTAGACACATGGAGAGGTGATTTCTAGAGCTAGGATTTAAAGCCAAATTTAGTGAAAGTCATAGGTACTCTCAGTTTCTTCTCTATCTGCAGCCAGCATGTCCCTTCTTGTGTGATACCCAGCAGATGGGTGACCCATGTATGTTCCCTTCCAGGCCCCTGACCAGAGGGTGCTGTTCAGATGGTTGAGGTGCCATATTCTTTCTCAGTTGTGGGCTTTGTGTATTTTCTTGTGTAGTGAGGTCCTGGTGGGTGTGGGAATGGTGGGTTTGGGGTCCAGTTGAGCCCCATGACATAGCACCCCATTTAGTTGGCAGAGACTAGCTTCGTTTTCAAGTCTGTGCTTTATTTGTAGAAGCCACTTCACTGGGTGCCCTCAGGGAGGCGGTCCTATGCAAATTCCCCCAGTCAGGACATCCTAGAGTTTTCTGTGACCATATTTGAAAGATATTCACTTTGCAGAAAGGGCGGTTCTTCTAAATCTGGCCTTTGAAACCACTTTTTATTTGTCTGGTAGGCTCTGTATTTAAATTATATGGAAATTGTGGTTGTGGAACTGCTGTCACAGGGATTCCTGAGCGTTATGAATAGCGAGAGAGATGCGTATCATTCACTCACTCATTCATTCATTCATTTTAAAAAATAGTTGTTTTTATATACAAAGCACTGAGTTACTGGAATGGCCTACATTTTCCTTTTTATTGAATTTATTGGGGTGACATTAGTTTATGAAATTACATAGGTTTCAGGTGCACAGTTCTCTAACACATCATCTGTATATTGTATTGTGTGTTCACCATCCAAAGTCAAGTCCTTTCCATCACCATTTATTCCACCTTTACCCTCTTCTTCCTCCCCCAGCCCCTTTCCCTCTGGTAGTCACCATACAATTGTCTGCGTCTATGAGGTTTTGTGTTTGTGTTTTTTTACTAATCCCTTCACCTTTTCCACCTTGCTCTGCAATGCCCTTCCTGTCTGACAACTGTCAGGGATGGCATGTTTTGAATGAAAAGAGAAAGTGTTTTGCATTTATGATTCTTTGTTTCTGTATTCTTAAAAATATACGTAGTTTTAAATAGGCTAGAATTTTCACACAACCAAACTATTTTTGTCAGGCATTTCAAAGGGTTCTGCTTTTGTTTCCTTGGCATCCAGCCGCCCTTTTTGAACAAGTCTGAGTTTCATTTATTGATCCAGAAATGCAGCCTACATTTCTCTAATATTAAGCTGAGGGGGGAGGGTAGTGTGGGCAGAGCAGAGAAATGAATAAGACACATCAGAACACCCCAGCAGCTGAGAAAAGTGTGGTGTGTGTTCTACACTTTTGGTATTGAGGTATTTGAGAGAGGGTACTTGTGTTAAAAATTTTATCAGCACAGGGTAGCCATGCAAAAATGAGCTAAGATCTTGACCCTGCCAGGAACTCACTCACTGATGCATTACACAGTGCACTTGTGAACCCGTTCCTTCCTATCACGCAGGCCAGGTAATGTTTACAGTTTCCATTCAGCCGTTTGCTGCACTGGTGTCATTTGAGGCTGTCTAGAGAACATCATAAGTCTCAGAAGAGTCCTTTTTTAATCTTGAGTTATGAATCAACACAGGATGTTGACAATGTGTCTCAAAATAACAATCACAATATTTTCTAATACTTTGCCAATAATTTCAAGTATGTGTGTCAGACATGTTTTCTAACATTTTTAAAAAATGATAATGGTAATGGATGTGTTTATATACAGACATCTAGTGTTTGGTTTTACGTGTTAGGTAGGGTTTCACATTTGATCCACAATCCCAAACATAATGCTAGGGCAGTGGTTAAACATGAATTTGTTTTCTCACTATCCTCCTCGTCCCTTCTGGGCAGGCTCAAATCTGATGCCCATCCCAGACAGCCTGTGTTCCCATTACTAGACGCTGTATCACCTGAAATAACCTTGCCTAAGACTTCTTCTTCTATGAAGGACAAAAAAGGAAGGCAGGTGTAGGCAGCATTGACCCAGGAATGCTTGGTGTTCAGGCTGGTCCTGACCCCACCGGGTGGAAGAGTGGAGACCTTGCCCCGGGCCAGGCGCTCTGGGTCTTCCCACTCTGGATCAACGTATTCTCTTGTTTCCCTCCGGAAAAACCTTCCTCACACCATCTCAGCTTTTGGCCTTTTGGAGGTCCAAAGGTAATTTTCCTTTTACCTTTTTAAGCTCTTCTATTTGGGCTAATAATCAAATTAACATGAGATAGATTAACAGGAGAAAATGTCCAAAATTTAGTATGGATGTACATGCGGGGGCACCATGAGAATATGAGACCCAGTGACACACTGGGCTGTTGAGGTTTATGTGCCATCCGGAGCTAAGGAGAAGTCGGGGGAAGTTTCTGGGACTTCAGAGGGCAGGAAGGGTATTCACGTGGAGGCGGGAAGCAAATGTTGCTAAGTAAGTGTTTGTTGGGCCATCTGGATCAGGGAGACGCAGAGAGGACTTCCTCCCTGATTATCATGCATGAATTCATCTTAAACTACAGTTTTCTATGATGATACCTCCCTTCCTAGCGCTGATCCTCTATCTAAAGTCCTTTTAGGCAATTAGGGAGGAGATCAAAGGTTTTTTCCGGAGTCTTGGTTTCTTAAAAATAACCAGCTTACAATCATCAGTATCCCAAAAGACATATTTTGGAGTGGTAAACTCTGGTCCCCCTTAGCCTTCATTCACATGCCTCCCGAATTCTTCTCCTTCCCTCCTTTTCTTATAGACCAAACTGTGCAGTTTCTTCCTCCCTATTATACCTATGTCTTCAAACTTTTTGAGTAAACTTTGTTTGATATTACTGAGTATAAACATTTGATTTCTGCCAGTATAATATATTTTAGACAATATTTCCAAACGTATATTGCCACATAAGGTTAAACAGTAGTCCTGCCTTGTCTGCGGGAGATAAGGTTTCAAGACCCCCCAGTGGGTGCCTGAAATCACAGAGCACTGTGTATGTACTGTGTTTTATCCTGTACATACATTCCTCTGTAAGGGTTAATTTATAAATAAGCCGCAGTAAGAGATTAGCAACAATCACTAATAATAAAATAGAACAATTATAACAACAAAAGTTCTGTGAATGTGGTCTCTCTCTCACTCTCTTAAAGTACTGTACTGCACTCAACTTTTCACCTAAAGGAAGCTATTTTGGCTTCTCTTTGGCCTATAATTCAGATCGCCAACATCACTACTCTTGTGCTCTGGGCCATTATTAAGTAGAAGGAAGGTCACTTGAAAGTAAGACTGTTATACTGATAACTGAGACTGGTACTAAGTGACTGAGAGTTGGGGAGCATTAACAGTGTGGGGACGTCCTGGGCGGGACGGAACAGGATGTGTTGAGATTTCATCACATCACTCATAACGGCATGCAATTCAATTTATGAATTGTTTCTTCCTGGAAATTTTCATTTAATATTTTTGGACTGTGGTTGACTACAGATAACTGGAACTTCTGAAAGCGAAACTGCAGATAAGGAGAGATTACTGTAATGGATAACTTAGCCTAACAGATTTTCCCTGATTGAAGTCTGCAAATTACACTCCATCACTACTACTCAACAAAACCCATGAGTCACTGAATGGAGAAAGATGATAATAAAGAGCTTTGTAAAAGTAATAGAAATTACTTTCATACTGCCCTTATTACCATGCAGAACACTTCTGCCTATATACTCTCTGAGAATGTCGGTGATGCTCACATGGGTGTTCGTTTTATCACTGATGCAGAAATGTGGGCACTCACACACCACAGAGTGAGACGTTCCTCTGTGCAAGCATAGTGCCAGGTCCTGGAAACACAGCAACGAACAAAACAAAGTGTCCGCCTTCTTCTGGGCAGGGTTTTAAAATCAAGGAACTGTAATTGAGGCCTAGAGAGATGAAATGACAGGGCTAAGTTCATGCAGCACAGTAGGGAAGGCGTGGACATTGCATCCTAGGTGTTTCTGTGGCTGTGGCTTTTCCGCAGACTTGCTTATCAGTCTTTGCCACCTGTGTGCCCTGTAAAAACAGGCCAGAATGCTCAACCTTAATTTGACCACCTGAGTTTCCTCCTAAAAGTTGACCCAGATTTATATAGTAATCTGTTACATATCTTTATGTTAAAGTAAAACTCTTTTAGATGATGTAATGTCCCTCCCTATGTCTTACACCCCAGGAAGATGCGTCTTGCTTACTTTGTGCTCTGCATTAGGGTGGCCGACCATGCTGGCTTGCCCTGGGTTGCAGGTGCTTCTGGGATGCAGACTAACTTAAAACTGAGGCAGTCCCGGACTGTCTGGGCTGCTGGGACTGAGTGGTTTCCCAGGTTTTCAGGACTTTGGTTGTTAAAACTGGGTAAGTCTCAGACAAAATGGGACGAGTCGGTCATCCTGATTGCACACTGGCAGTGAAGTTTTCTGTAATGGAGAACATGACAGAACACTAGTTCAAAATCTGAGAACATTCCCCGGATAGTGAATTAAAATTATCATTATTTTTATACAGAAACTGGGTATTCAGATGAGTTTAGCTGGTGATATTTTACTTCACTTCTAATATCAGTTATTTCATAGGAAAATATGATATAGCCCTCAACCATAATAGACCATAATTGTTTATTAATTTTTGATGTATATTCTTGCTTTGTACCGAACTAGTAAAGTAACTTGTATATCTATATTGCAAAGAGGTTCTCTAGTTTGAAGCTGAATCCTGAGAGGGAGAGCTGGTTTCCTTGGGGTTAAATCTTTATACTTTCCAAAAACCAATGTGAAATCTTCAGCGGAACCTGAAAAGAAGGAAAGAAAATGTTTATTGATTTATTTTTTAGTTCAGTTAAGTTCCTTCTCTATTAGGTGTAAAGAAAAATATACCTCCAGTGTATCTTTGCAGTACCAACCAAGTTGTACCCATCTAGGAGAAGTGCTTGTTCCTTAGGAAGGAAGAAAGAAGGAAGGATGGAAGAAAGGGAGGAAAGAAGGAGCACAAGTCACTTATTGAATACTTATAGACATCTTAGCATTATTTCCTTTACTCCGTACAAACAGCTTATGAAGTAGTCAGTCAGCATATGTGCGGTAACAGACACAGCCACCCCACAAATACCAGTGTTGTAAAAAAAGGTTTGTTTTTAGGTCAAGATGCATGTGCATCAAACATGTTAGTGGGTGGGGAGCAGGCTTGCTCATCCTAGTCACTCTGACTGACAGAGACGCCTCTTCCAACATTGCCGTGCACAGGGGAAAAGCAGACTCCGGATGATCTTGAACCTGTGGCTCTGTGTTTAGACTGGAAGAGGCACAGCACACCTCTGCATACAACTTATTGACTAGAACTACTCACACAGCCCCACCTCACCTATCAAAGAGGAGGTAGGGGCATGTTTACCTTCTCTGTTCCTGAAGGCAGAGGTGGAGGGCCAGAGTGCAGGAAGTGTTCTACGTTTGAAGGTAGGGAACCTGACACTAATCAGAGGATTTAAGTATTTTGGCCCTGAGTATTCAGCATGCAGTTGGCAGGGCTCAAACTCAGGACTCAAACTCAGGGCTCAAACTTTGGTCCAGCAGCCAAACTCTTTTTTTTTTTTTTTAAGATTATTATTTCTTTATTTTCAGAGAGAGGAGAAGGGAGGGAGAAAGAGCAATGTATGGTTGCCTCTCACATGGCCCTCACTGGGGACCTGGCCTGCAACCCAGGCATGTGCCTCGACTGGGAATCGAACCGGGACCCTCTGGTTCCCAGCCCGCACTCAATCCACTGAGCTACACCAGCCGGGCCTAGCAGCCAAACTCTTAAACACAAGCTACGCAGCTGCCTTTCCCCCTACTCTCCCCACCACAGATTTTTTTCTCTCAATAAATTACAAGGTTAAAAAAAAATTAAATTACAAGGTTAATTTCTTCCTTTATTTTTAAAATGTTTATTGATTTTAGAGAGAGAGGAATGGGGAGAGAGGGGGAGGCAGGTAACATGGATATGAGAGAGAAGCATTGACTGGTTGCCTCGCAATGTGAGGCAACTACTGGGTTTTAAACCTGCATCCGAGGTATGTGCCCTCACTGGGAATTGAAGACCTAACCTTTTTGTGTATGGGACGAAGCTCTAACCAACTGAGACACCCCAGCAAGGGCAAGTTCTTCCCTTCATTGAAAACTCTCAGCTTAGAAGGAAAACATACACACAAACTGGATACAACATAAACTTGGTAACTCTCCCAAAGAAACAGTCATTTTCCTTATGCAAGTCATTCATTTCCAGTTCATTTTGATTAAAGATTGCCTGTCAGCTCTCTGTAAATGTGTTGTGGTGAAGCTGAGCAATAATGGGTCCCTGGGTGAGGGAAAATGTACCGAAGTGCTGAAGTGGGTTCCCAGTCACTTCACTTTGCCCTCCTCTGACTATCCCTGCTGTTTCCCATTTGGTTTTCTTTACTTGAAGTTTCATTCGGGATAACACACAGTTTCCATGTTTACTGCACTTCTAGTAACCCAGAGACACGTGGTCGGAAAAAGTGGATTTCTCCCAACTTTTTTCTTCTTGTTGATGCTGGTCATAAATTGGACAAGTGTCCTTCCTAACCTTTGGATAATTCTTCTCTGGTTATCCCTTTGTGCATCCATAAGGAAAGAGCATTTAGTGCTTCAGAGCTACCCAAGGTCAACTGTGCTTTTAAACTAAGAAATCAGCAATGTTTGAGCACCTGGTATGTGTCCAGTACAACTGTACCTTGACTCACTAGGACTGCAGCAAAGGAGAATTTTAACATGACTGCCATTAGTTAATGGGATTTCAAGGTTCATTAGAACTCATCCGTTTTCATGTACTGTGTGAGGATTAGTGGGCATCGTGGCCATCAAGGTGAAGAAAATCACAGCATAGCCAGGACTATGCAAACAGACAAAACTGCACTTAAATCTTAGATATGCTACTTATCACTCCTTACTAGTTCTGGGACAGGCTCCAAATTCAGGCCAAGCCTCAGTGTCCCCATCTATAAAGTGGTGAAGAGCTTGGTACCCAGTGGCACTGCGTCACTGAAAGTACGTGTAACTTACAGGGAAGCGTCTTTGCATCCTCAGCCTGACTGAGTGCATGGTGTTGGTGGCACCCAGGCTGTAAGTTCAGGAGTATTCACACTGTCCTGGGTGCGAGTCTTGGGGATATTTTCTATTTTTTATCCTCACCCAAGGACTTTTTTTCATTGCTTTTAGAGAGAGAGGAAGGAATAGAGGAAAGGAGAGGGAGAAACATCGATTGGTTGCCTCCCTTATATGCCTGGACCGGGTATTATATGTGTCTGGACCAGTGATTGGACCTGCACCTAGGTATGCGTCCCGACTGCGAATGGAATCCACAACCCTTTGGTTATGGGACGGTGCTCCAACCCACTGAGCCACACTGGCCAGGGTGATATATTTCTATTTTTAAGGGAGTGCTCTAGAGGTAAGAATATTTCTATATAGACAAAAACTAAATTTGTTCAACACTTCAGTTAGAATTACAGGAATAAATTATAAATTAATGATTCACTGCTTTTTTACATAAGGTCATTTCTTTGACAGCAAGAATATTGTTCAGATCTTAGTTTTTTGGCTCATGGGGACTTAGATTTTTAGAGGAAAAACCACCAGGTGGTGCCAGCCATTTTCTGATGAAGGAAGAAGAAATGCAAACCCAGTTAAGTAGTTTTCCATCGGGGATAACCTTAACAATTTGGGATTTCTTAAGGCATTCCGCCGTCTGTCTCAGATTTAATGTTATTAAGCACATTGAAATTCTTGAGCATTAAACCCTCATGTCAAAGGCTCTGCCTCCGATTTGTGATTTGTTATGCTACACTCTTTTAGCGTATAGGATTTTCATATTTACAAAAAGATTTTTCTTCCTATAGTGACCAGCTGTTGCTTTTTGGACCCTCACATTATTAAGTGGCAGTGTTTAAATAAGTACCCACCCTCGGGTAGTAAAAATTTGGTGCAGGAAGTAATTGTCTTAAAATCAGTGTAAAGAAATGTGTTTAGTGTTTAGTAAGCTGCTGCTCTTTTTAATCTGCAAGGAGAACAAATCAACGTTTTCTTCCTTTGAAAAAAAGGAAAGTGCTACAGGATAAAAACCAAATCATTATCCTTGACAATTCATCCTTCCTTTCACAAATATGTATGAAATGCTTCCTCAGGGAGGCAGTGTGCTACAATGGCTAGGACCTTGGATTTGAATCCTAGCTCCAGTGTTTCCTAGTTGCGTGAATAAAGTTGCTTAGCCTCTCAGGCCTGACGTTATACCGTCTGTTGTGGGAATAGTAACAGGACCTACGTCAGGGTTGCGATGAGGCTGAAAGTGTGGTGCATGTGTTTTTTACAGAATAAATGCTGAGAACATGTTGGTGACCATGAATGTTGGTACTTTGAGCTAGTTGCTACTTGGGATTAATATAAGGACTCTTATGGAACTGTCCTTACATATGTCATTAGTGGCAGAGCATCATTTACTGCTGACAACCTACACAGTCCAGACCATGCCTCTAGTTTTATAAGGGAGAAAGTGTTGCTTAGACAGCTTAGGTACCTTATTAAGGTCACTCGAAGGCCAAGCTGCATAGGTGTCTCAGCCTTGATGTAGGTTTGCCATGTTGCAGAGTGTAGGGTGAAATTTCCCTTCCCACTTGTTAATTCACTGGAGACCACATTACCTCATGGCTTGCATCTCAGAATGACACTCATTCCAGACTGCCTGCAGTCAGCGTTAGAGCTTCTAGTGAGCATCTTGAAAATAGCACTTTTACATAACCATTGCCTTCTGTCAGTGTTAGCACGGAGCTGGCAGGTGCTGCATGTGCAGCCTCCCAGTCTGCCACACACCTGCTCAGGTTCCCTGGGTTCTCAGCTGGCCAGGCACAGGGCTGCGTGCGTGGGGCATTGTTACCATTGCTTTGTAGCTCCGATCTCTAAATTTAGTGAAAGAATGAAGCTTTTTCAAGCCCAGTCATCTACTTACTTTTCATCTCAGAGCTAGATAAAGAGGACAAAAGACCCTCATAGGCCTTGCAAGTTGGTCTGTTTTCTAGATCACAGTAAAATATTGGGTGGCATTATGAGTGATATTGGAAGCAAAACAGCAAAGCTTACCTTTTGTAAACGACTATGAAACTTCTAAAATTGAGGTGGTTATTATGGCATCGCCTGCAGTTGGAAACTAGAGAAGGCTGAGACAGGTGAGGGTCAAGAGCTAAGAGCTACCACATGAGAGTGAAGGTAAAGCATCAGATTCTTCCACCTGGCAGTGCAAAGGCATAGTGAGGACACGGCGCCTGTGCAGTTGTGGGCGATGTGGTTGAGACACGTTGCGATGTTGGGACCCCGTTAGGAAGTTAAAGTGGTTAATGTAAGATCCAGTGCTTTGGGTGACAATAACAGTACCAAATAGGTGACATGTATTGAGTGCCTACTCTGTGCAGACACTGTGCCAAAATTAGACATAAATATCTAATCCAGCGAGGTAGATCTTGTTATCCATATTTTATATTAGATAAAGAGGTTAATTGACATGTATAGTAAGTGACGGAGCAGCAATAAAGTTCAGAGTGACTCCAAGGCCCATCATCTTAACTACTGCACTGTGTTCCCAAGGATTTCGACTGGCAGAAGAAAGAAAGGGCTGAGCAAATTTATACACAGCCACCTAGAATGCTGATGTCTCCCTAACCTTGAAATCTGAAGTGACAGTGGACTCATGGCCCCGGGCGTGCCCTTTAGAGGAAGAGTGGTAAATAATACTCAGTAGCACTCCATTCACCATTCGGTTTTCATGCTTTTAGAATAGGCTGTGATCTATAATGGGAGGCACCCTGTCAAATAAGAGCAAGACCTGTGTGAAGTGGGTTTTCACTCACTTTTAAAGCTGCACTTTGAGAACTGCTGCCCTGGACCTCTGTTCCCTGAAGTATGTTGTTTATACTGGTTCAGTAGGACCTTCGTAGGAGATACTCGGTGTGTGGAGAGTTTTGAAGTTTAGCAGAATCCTTTGCAGGATTCTCAGAGCTCTCAACATGGTAAGAAACCCTAGCGTTCTCCAGGAAGAGTGCATAGCTTGTCAAAATATTTTTGACCCTGAAACTCTCTCACAGAGCACCTCTGAGACAAGTGTTGAAAACATATGAAAAATTTGAGCCTTACTTCCATTGCATTTTGGTTGCTTTAATGTGAAAAACATTCCACAGAGAGAAGTCATGGTGATGACTTACTTCTTCTACTGAGGAACCTGATGAGGAGAGCTGAAGAGAAGGGTCTTCTGCAAACAGAGGCTCTGGGAAGTGAGTGAGTTAAGTGGCAGCTGACTAAGTCTTATTTTGGTTGTGGAGGCCTCTGGCTGGGCAGGTTTATTAGTTATCTACTTCTGTATAACAAATGACCCCCAAGTTTATCAGCTTGCAACAACAAACATTTTGTATTTCACAGTGTCCGTGGGTCAGTAATCTGAGCATGGCTTAATTTGCTGTCTCGGTTCAAGGTTTCTGCTGGGATTGCAGTCACGCCGCCATCTGCTGGGGCTGCAGTGTCAGCTAAGGCCCAACTGTGGTGGCGCAGGACTGTCCTTCCAGGATCATCTCGTGGTTGGCACACCTTGGTTCCCGGCCACATGGACCTCTCCACACAGAGGCTGCGTAATGTGGCACCTGAGTTCTTCCAGGAAGGATGGGAGAGCATGAGGGAGAGAACCTAGGACAGCAGAGACGATGTTCTATAACCTACCGCAGAAGTGAAAATAGGGATGGAATTTTCTTGGTGGAGGAGACATGCTTCAGTTTTCGTTTGTGGTGAGGAGACAGACACTTGAACAGAAAGCTACCATCTCTCACTGTATCATATTTCATGGTGCATGAGTAAGCAGAGAATAGTGCGGCATGTATGGAAATAAATCAGGAACAGTTGGCCAGCATGATTTTGCACCCCTCTTGCCACCCCAGGAACCTTGTGGGCTCTGAAGCTTAGTAGAAGGAAGGAAGGAAGGAATTACATAGAAGCGTTTTGCTATCGTCCAAATATTTCTTTCAGCAAGAAACAACATTAGGTTGAAACCACACATTTATAAAATGCAAAGGAGACAGAACTGAGGAAAAAAAGGAGGAGAGAACAGGTGTGAATTTGTTTGCTTGATTAAACCTTTTCTATTTCCTCCATTACCAGAGTGCAAATTATGGTGTTACAAAAGGTGGTATTATTTATTTGCTATCTCTTAGGACACCCGGGAGGGAAAACTCAACTTCTTCCTGCTCTCTAGGAAACTGCTCCATAACTCAGAGCTGCAACATCTGTTTTGATGTTAGCGAAATGAAAATAAAATTTCATTGAGGCCAAAATTTCTGTGTAGGGAGGTCTAGAGCAGGAAGTGGGAAGGTGGAATGATAAAAATGCTCACACTGATATTTAAATATTTAGTTATTTAAATATTTCATTACTGGGACTGGTTTCCCTTGTGTCTACATTAACAAACTAGATGATGGTCCTGTTTTTGAAATGAACTGCTGATGTCCCTCCTGCTGTTGGAGTTGGCTCATTTTAGGCCACTTGGGATCTGGATCATGTGTTCCCCAAATATGAGGATGCTGCTCCCTGTGCTGGGTGTATTGTGAAATGTCTGGGGAAATTTTTGATTGTCACAAGTGGGAGGCCAGGGATGCTGCTAAACGTCCTACAGTACACGGCAAAGCCAGAACGGTAAAGAATCATTTGGCTCTAAATGTCTAGAGTTTCAGTTTGAGAAACCCTAGGAAGCATGAGATTTGGGGTTATGCCTTTAAGGCATCAGATAATAATATCAGACAGGACATGATAGATGAGCCAAGTAGACCAACCTAGACTAGAATGCTGACGAAACCTTCCTATGAGTCTCAAGGAGGAAAAAAGTGTTGCATAAGAGAAGGAAAATGGCAAATTTGAGTTACTTAGTGCTCTATGTTCACATGTGTTTTTTACACCACAGGTAAAATGCACACTGTTACCAGGAAGCAGGAGCCTGGCTAGAGCTTGGCTGTGTCTTGGGTGAGCAGCTGGTTGCAGTGGCTGTGTATCTGACACAAGCAAAAGACTGAGGCACCTACTGACTGTGGTAGTGCCTTGTGGTGAGCTGCAGGGATGGCTGTTGTGGCAGTGTGACCTTGCAGGTGTGTGGGCATTGCAGAATGTGGCTGGGAGAAGTCCAGGAACCCTGACCTATCTCTGGGAGGTGAGCCAGCTGCTGCAGAGATGACTGACAGGGCCCAGCATGGAGGTGCAAGGCCAGGGAGGTGCGCGCCCGCCTGGGAAACTACATTTTACTTAGGATTATTTCTAGCAGGAGTGGCTTCCAGATCCCACCTGTGTCTCCATGGAATTGTGATATAACAGTGCTGATTCTGTCATACCTGATTCTGTCTTTGCCCTGGACTCTCTCATGTTTTTCCTTTCTTTGCCACCCCCATCACGTAGCCAGTGGGCCTCAACCTCTGTGTTTTAGAGATCGCTTAAGAAACTAGTGAAACTGCAGAAGCATCACATCATGCATACAAAATTAGATCAGCTTTTTCGTGACTATTCAGCCTATTGCTAAGTAGAGCTGTTCACTCTCCTGATTCATGGAGTCAAGTTTTCATATTTCCCAATGGATGCGTCATCTTTGTTTGACTTCCTGGTGCTGTGTGCTCTTATTCAGGACTAGGTGTGTATGCCTCACTCCTGTGCGGGTTACACACGCTGCTTCTGGCAAGATTGAGCTGGTAGACCATAGCAGTGTGTGCCTGCGGTAATGTGGGTGACCGGGAGAAGCCACCAAAGTACAGTATCCTGATCCTGGTCCTCAGGTTGCACAGGCAGCGCCTCGCTTGTTTGCAGTGATAGGAACCTCAGGTCTGCTTTCACCTCTTCTCCATCGTACCAATTTATAATTGAATCAGGAATAAATAAAAAGCTTAATGTGATCCACGAGGGAGAAACAGGGCTGTTGAACAGAAGGGCTGCATTCTGGTTTCAAGCACAGGACAGGAGAGTCTATATATGGTGCAGTGGGTGCTAAAATTGTAAATATAAATCATTAAATCTGGCAAATAATGGCCTATAAATGCTTAGTGTGAAATAAGAATGTTCTCATTTACATTTAAATAGTTTAAATTTCTTAGTATTTCACCATAAAAATGTAATATTAATGCAAATTTTATTTGGCAATGAAAGTAAATACACCAGAGTTATTAATTTCTTGTACACAGTCATCTGTTTTCAAATATTGGCTTACCATGAATGGCTTTTATCATATTCATGAGTTGTATTTGTTAAAATTGTAAGAATCAGAAAGTCAGCAAATGCACACACATGGAATTAGAAAATGCATTGGCTTTGGGTTGAAAGTGAATCTTTTCTCCATTGTTGATATAAATTAACTTGCTGGTACATTTATCATTGCTATTAAGAGGCCATTCTGACACTTCTTCTCCTCCTTCCAGACACATCTACCCAGTGAATTTTAAAATATTGTTATGATGTAACTATAATCTTTTGTTTCCTTGATGTGAGTAAAGTAATTACATAGTATCTAGCACATAATAAGCCCCTGGATAAAAATAAAATAAATATAGTACCTAAGAGATACCATCAAAAATACTACAGACATATGAAAATGGAATTCTAAAAATATTCAGGTAACCCACAGGAAAGCAGGAAAAAGAAGAGAGAAAAACCAAAATAAAAAACAAAATGGTCGACTTAAGCCCTAACACATCAGTAATTTCATTACATGCAAACGGCCTGTGTGCATAGATCAGTTTCATGACAGAGACTGGCAGGTGGATGAAAACAGAACCTAACCACACAGGTCTTCCAGACACTCGTGCCAAATGAAATGACATAGCCAGGTTCAATGTGAAAGGATGGAAAAAGATATATCATGGAAACACAAATAAAGAAAGCAAAGGTGGCTATATTAATATCAGATAAAGTAGACCTCAGAGAAAGTAAAAAACGGCCATTCCATGCAGTTGACATGACAGTTCTAAGTGTTTGTGCGCCAAACAACAGCCCTGCAAACTATGCGATGGGAAAAAAGACAAATCCAACACAGTTACAGGTGGAGAGTTCAGCAACCCTCTCAACAGCTGACAGAACAACCAGAAAGATTTCAAGGGAATTGATATTGAATAACAACATCATCAGCCACGAGGATTTGTAGAACACAATATAAGTTCTTTTGAAATACTCACCGGTCACATACCAAGAGTGTCCATACCATGAGCCATAATGCAAGCCTCACTAAATTAAAAAAAAAACGACTGCATCATACAGAATATGTTCGCCAATCACAGTGGAATCAAAGTAGAAATCAGTAAGGGAAAGATAGCTCCAGCTACTTGGACTTCCTGTACTGTGTCTTGAATATAGTGAGACCATTCTAACCATTTGTAGTTTCTGTCGAGAATGTTCTTCCCTTAGATATTTTCCTGGCTTATTCGTTCTGAGCTCTAAATTCAACACCACCTCAGAAACCTCTGTATGTACTTTATGTCAAGTAACTTCTGCATAGCCCTCCTGGCTACCATCTTCCTGTCTTCACCCCTCCCTCCACTTTTGTATCACTTTGTCATTTTCTTCTCAGCTCTTATTATTATCTGAAGCTACCTTTTTTGTTTATTTATTTATCAGCCACTGTTATGCATAAAAATATTAGCTCCAGAAAAGTAGGAAATACTGTGCTACACAGTATCCCTAGCCCCCGTGCTGAGTGGACGCTGGGTTTGTATCACCTAGGTGGTCATGTGTACTATAGTTACCTAAAGATACTCTCCTGCTACAGAGAGCCACAGGGGGTCATCTTGTGAAAGTTAGTAAACAAACTTTTTCCTGCATGCAAATGAAACACAGAGAACTAGCTTCTCTGGTTAGCTAACCTTTGGCTTCACATATTTGATAACCCGGCAAAGGACACTCTCATGGGAGCTTGGATTGAAATAGGTCGGGTGTGCTCCAAAGCATTCAGAACTCTGCAAACTTAACTTGTGGAAAAAGGCATGTAGTTCCCTAAAGTTTGTTCTAATAATGAAATCAAGATCTACACCAGTAAATTTTAAATTCATTGGGATTTAGAAATGGATATTCTTTAGTTCGTATGGCATAGCAAAAATTTGCAAATAGATAAATGATTAACAAATAGTGGCCCTGTTAAATAAGTATTTGAACATATAAATGCACATTAAGTGAAAAGTCACCTTCAAGGTTTTAGTTTTACTGTTTTGAATAGGAGTTGAACATATGCTGTTGGGTGAGTTGGGGAGGTCGTAAATCATGGGTGTTGGAAGTTTGACAGGTCTAGTCCTGGCTCTGTCACTGACTTTCTTACTGGGATATGTTGGAAAAGTCAGTTCCCTACCAGCCCTACTTACCTCATCCATAAGGATGGGAATGATAAGAGCACCACTGTAGAGGATTTGGGAGGATTTTAAGAAAAAAAAAATAATGCATGTTTAATTTGCCTCTTTGACATAATTTTGTACTGGGGAAAGCTGTGAGTAGGCTTCAAGCCTCCACCACAGTGAATAATAATCAGACTTGAAAACTCAACAGTATGCGCAACGGTGGTACATCTTCATGGAAGTAGATAGAGATCCTGCAGTTTACATTTAAGGCAGGTGCTTTGCCTGCTTGATAGTCATGAAGTAAATACGAAGTATCTCTTGTGTGTCTGGGTGGGGCCAAGCTGTGGAGATACAGAAATGAACAAGAAGCTCTGATCTTCCGAGAGAGAAGGCCAGAAAAATGAACAACTACAAACCACGTGGTAATTTCTGGAAGAGAATGTCTAAGTTCTTGTGGCAAAGAGAGAGAGGGGAGCATCTAGCTTTACCCAGGGGTCTGGAAGGATGAGTGGTGTTCCCCTGATGAAGGTGAGGCAACCAGGCAGAGCACATGTGCGGAGCAGGTGGGCGTGGAAGCCCCCGTCCAGAGAAGTGCTAGCAGTTTGGCTACGAAAGATTCCCTTTAAGCCTTTTATTATTTTTTAAACTACTAGGGATGAATAAGCCCATTCCTAGTAGTTTCATTTTCTTTGTTTAGTCTTATTAAATGTGCTAAACGCACACTGACAGTATCGCTATCATTTTGAAGATTCTCTCTTAGCTCCCCCCTTGGCATAATTTTGGGCTTAGCCAAATTATAAGACACAAGGACTCTACCAAAACCACTGTATTTGTATGAACTGATATGGCAAACATCACTTCTGGCAATTAAATGTGGTGGTGAATGGGTCTTCAGCGGGGTTTGTGCTGGTGGCTGAGCCCTCACTCCCCGTGCCACCGTGTTAAACATCCGTCTGCAGGCAGACAGAGGTGCGGGAAGAAGGAGAGGTGATTGGGGACATCTCAGAGAAAAAGGCACTCAGGAGGGAGGACAACAAAATGTAAAAAACCTGTTGATAAATGACAGTCTGAAGTCTCTGAAGAGAGTATTGGCACAATATTATAAACAAGGCTGCCACGGTTAATACTCGACATGCCCGTGGTCCAGGAGTGGATAAAGTATATAAATTAGAAAATGATGGTGTGTCCTCACTGCAGTGTGGGTCTCACACGTGGTGACAAGCTTCAGATTTGCCTTTTTCCATTTTAAATCTTCAATGAACACTAAAAATACCTGCGACCTTCCTTTTTTTTTCTTTTTTTTTTTTTAAAGATTTTATTTATTTATTTTTAGACAGAGGAGAAGGAAGGGAGAAAGAGCAATGTATGGTTGCCTCTCACATGGCCCCCACTGGGACCCGGCCTGCAACCCAGGCATGTGCCCCGACTGGGAATCGAACCGGGACTGCCTGGCTCCCAGCCCGCGCTCAATCCACTGAGCTACACCAGCCGGGCTTTTTCTATCTTTTTTAAGTCAATGTAGTTCAGTGTGGACACTTTATCTGAAACTCCATTCATGCACATAGGCTTTCTCCAGTAGGTGCTTTTCAAATTCTGCCTTGCAAAAATCTTTGTGGAATTTTGTTTTGCTTTGTTTGGGGCTTTCCTGCCCAAATCTTAATAGCAGGAGTCATTTAGTTCTTTGCTTTTTTTGTTCAAAATCTTGGCGTTCTTTACTGTGGCTGCATGCCACATGTCAACAGTTAGAGGACAATCTTAAGTGTTCAATTTTGTGTACTTTGGAAAAAGAAACAGATCCATCAGTATGCTCGGTTATGGTCAGATGCTTTATCTCTATACTTCTTTGTTTTATACAATCTATTCTTAAAAGTATGAATGAACTTGAACTCACTATTTCTGGGTTTAGTCCATACTTGTTTTAGTTTATGTAAATAGTAATGCTACTTAAATTATATAGAAATTTTTCTCCAGGTTGCCCTATTCTTCCTCGTAAGTAGAGCTGAGGAGAAACTGAGTCTTGCTGGGGAAGCCACGCTTGCTCGAGGTTGTCCATGGAATAAGGGGAAGGGTTCAGAGCAGTGGGCAGGCTGATTCCAGTTCTGTGCTAGAAGTGAGGAACACTGTAAGAATCAAAAGTCATGGTGAGGGATAACTGCTAGTCCATGTAGCATTCATGAACTTAGAATGCAGAATCAGTTGTGGACTTGCCCCTCGATTCACAAATGAGGGGAAAATCACAAGTTCCGAGAGGCTCAGGCACTGGCCTACAGATTCACAGCTGAGCATTGACAGTTCTACATGCTAGACTAGTGTTTACTTTGAAAGGTTTTAAAGGTTACTGTATAACCTTCCTAAAACCATTTAATGTCAACACCTCTCCAGTATTTCTTGCTTGCTGGCTTCAATTTAATACTATAATCTTTTCATTTTTTTTCACCAGAAGTCACAAGTGGGATTCATAATAAACAATGGAGGTATTGTCATCTTTTCATACATTTTTTAACCCATAATAATAAATTGGAAGTACTGTTCTCTTGAGGAGCTTTGGGCAAGTGTTCCAGTGTTTAATCGCATGGAAACATCTGATTATTTTTAATGGATTGCATACTATAATCCTGTCACTCATGAACTACACTGGAAATTGATTGCAGATATTAGTCAGCCTTGTCAAATTGGTATTGGTAAGGTGTGTGATGCAAAGTCAGACTACGGGATCCTGGTGGAAATGATATCTACTGAGAGGTGATGTGCATGGTAGCTTATTGGTTATCTGTGATTTAATCTTTAGAAAATTATTTGAATCCATTTTCTTCTAAAACTTATCTCATGTTTTCCATGAGAACTTTCACTGGAGTCATGGTTAAACCATTCATGGGTTGGTGATGAACTGAACCACACCAATCAGAGCTACCCCAAGGTTTTTTTCTGGAAGTGACTTTTTTTTGGAAAGTCATTCCTTTCATTCCTTTTACAATACATTTCCCAAGTGTGGCTTTAGCAGTACATAAATAGCCTCAGGTGGATTTGTAATTATGAGAAAATCAGACTCATCCTTTAGATAGAAATGACAAAAACTGTGATGCCCTTGAGTTACCCTGTGCCATGCATGTGCCAGGATGCTGATGGTGCATTCAGTCCCTGACTCTGGTTTTCGTGTTATGGGTCTGGATAGTGCTGGTGGTCAGGACATAAAGGGACATTTGCATCCATATGTGCTCCAGGCCTTGTCTGCATAAATAATTACCTCCTGTGTCTGGAATACAGTTTTTCACCTGTACGTTGGTGCTGTTGTGATTAATAAGGCAGCAGTTCACTTACAAGCATTGGTGAATCCAGACGAGATTTGGGGGATTATGCATTTTATTAGTCCATATTACTGAAAGCACACCTTTCATGTAGGATCTGGGCCCCTTTTTTTTTTAACTATTATAAATGCTCCTTGCACCTGAAAAACTTGGGATCACAGGTCAGTGTTAATTATCATTGCCTTTCAGAGTGGTCTGGGCGATTTAATATCGGTGCCTTTGGTAGTGATCTCCCAGAGACTGCCCGACACCAGCGGCTGTTTTCGACATCACAAATCTGGTTCTGCAGCAACTCTTACTACAGTGGGTTTGTAAATGGTGGGGTGCTGTGTAAATATGATCGTTCCTTTTGATTTTAAAAACTAGGGCCTATATGTTGAGAAATGGGTTCATTTACCCTGAGACTATTAGTTTTCTATTGCTGCCAGAACAAATGACAACAAATTCAGTGGCTTGAAACAATACAAATTATTTTATGTTTTGAAGGTCAGAAGTCTTCCATGGGTCTCCCTGGGCTAATATCAAAGTATCAGCTGGCTCTGTTCCTCTCTGGAGGCTCCAGGAAAGATCTCTTTTCTTACTCATTGGGGTGCTTGGCAATACTCTGTGTGACCAGAGTAGTGAAATTCTGTTTCCTTGCTGGCTGTCGCCCAAGAGCCATTCTCAGCTGCACAAGGCAACACATTTTCGTTAGCTCATGGCCATTGTGAGTCCATCTTTGTAGTCAGCCGCAGTGGGCTGAGTTCCTTTTGCTTCTGGGAATCTCTCCTCATCCTCCTATCCCATCCCTCTGACCAGGAAAGGTCCACAACTTTTAAGGATTTGTGATTAGGTGGCACCCACCAGGTAATCCTGGATAATCTCCTCACTTCGAGGTCCTTTATTGTGTCTGCAAAGTCCTTTTGAAATGTAAGGTAACATTCACCCGGGATGTAGGCACCGTTATTCTGCTTACCACAGCCTATCCATTATTGGACTTTTAAACTTGAAACCATGTTAATTTGCTTAGATTTTTGCCCTTGGAATTGGAGAGTAGAGCATCAATCACTCACTACACAGCAACATCAACAGTGCTCACACCCTTCCTTCCAGCCCCCCATCAGAGCACTCAAGAAGAGCCGTTTGAAGAGATCCAGCCACTGATTTGAGATTACACTGCCCCCAGGGAACAAAAACAATGCAGAAAGGGGGTCTAGCTGTAGATAAGGTACTGCTTTCCCTTTCAGCAGTGAAAAATCTAACCATGGTGGGATGGGTCTCCTTCCTCCTAGTTCAGCTCCAGAAGTTCAGCTTCAGACTTAGCCTGCAATGCTGGAACTTGATGGATGAAAATGGACCTCCTGTGACCTTTTGAAGAAATCTGTTAAGATTTGCTGAGTTAACACTGAAAAGTAGAACTAGATAAGAACTTCCAGCTTAATGTGCAGATAGAAATGTTCCAGGCTTAGCACCCCTGAAGCTGACTTGAAATCCATCTCTTTGCTGCCAAGAAAGCAGATGGGCCCCTGTCACTGCAGAATGATGCTGTGTTAATTAATGTAGTATGAAACCAACTCTGGTTGAGCATGCACTTTGTATGAGTGGGTAGTTACTGCTTTACCTGGAAGGAAGTGCTCAGGGAATTTTTGGAATGGATTTAAGTCTCACATTCTATGGGTAGATGTAATGATGCAGCTATTTGTACACATACCCTCTTTTAAAAAAGTTGTGCTGTAGTCTGTTGGAAGGATTTGATGGAACATTAGCTTATATGTTACATAAATGTGAGTAGAACTGTACTTCTGAGTACTGAAATGAGATGGGAGAAAGCTTATGCCCCTCTGTGGTAATTATGTCAGCAGTCATAGAAACTTCCTCCATGCCAGGAGTGAACTGCTTGGGAACTAGGAAATTTAGTGTGTCGTGGAGGGAATGTAGATGAGTAAGCCTTGAAGTAAAGAGGCACCTGTATGTCTGCATTTGGCCCCCTTGACACAGCATCCTAGATCGAAGGCCTGCGAACGTTTAGATGGAGGCCTGCTTCGAGGCGGAAGAATACAGTGCTTAAGAGAAAGGCCTTTGGAGCAAGGGTCATTTGACTCCACAGCTAACCAGCTCTGTGACACTTCTGCATTATCACATTTTGCTGTATAAATTCTAATGATAATGTTATCTCCTAAAGAGACCTTTTTTAAAAAAAAATAAATTGTCTGCCCTGTGCCTGGTGTATAATGAAGTGATCAATGATTGGAAGTAGTTTCTCCCCCATCCCCCAATCTCTTTCCTGCTTGCTGTCTTACCTCCTGATTCAGTATTAACTTTCTAAAGTCTGACGCATCTCTTAGGCTTTTGGTTATGAATATTGCTGTTTTGCGCTTGTATCAGGGAGAAGAATAGAATATAGGAAGGAGAAAAAGGAGAACTACCAATGTTAGTGGTAAAGATTTAGGTTTATAACCAGCACTGAGTTTTGGGGGACTGGATAAAGAAAATTCTTATTTTTAAATTCTTTATGTGATCAGTACCCCCTGGAGCTATGCAGTGTGGTAACCCTGGAGGTGGAATACAATTGCATAGAAAATCTCAGCGTCCTTGAACTATGGGACAGACATTGAAGCTGGGAAAATATAAATTTAAAATGAAGGAGCTGTTTCTGTCTAATGTGATAGCTGATGAAAAATTCCTAGACCTCAGTCTCTCAAAAAACTTTGCAGGCTGAAAATATAAATAGCAGGAAAATAAATAAATGACAGCATTAGAATATCGCCCAGAGAATAAAATGAAATATTGAGTCCCAAATGGCAGTAAATGATGGACTAGATAAGTAAATGGGGAAGAAGAGAAAAACCTACCTTGCAGAATAATTCCAAATACTACAGGTTGATACTTTCACCTCTACAACAGGGAGCTTACTTTGCCTCCTGAAGTGTGGCATGGACATAGTGACTCGCGTGCAAAGACTAGAACACGGGCAATGAAAAATTGCAACTCTACAGTGGAGAAAGCTGGCGAACACCACCTTAAGTGACCAAGGTCAGCATCATCAGTGATGGGCCATGCTGACAGCATGTACTCCTAATATGAGGTGACAAAAAGCACGTCTCATTCTTTGGTATTCTTTCCAAAACATAACTCTAGTCTAATCATGAGAAAAATATCAGACAAACCCAAATGGAAGGTCATTTTACAAAATGCCTGGCCAGTGTTCTTCAAAACTGTCAAAGTCAAGAAAAACAAGCCCAGTCTAAGAAAGTTGAATGGGAAAAAGCAATTCCTTGAAGATCAGGTGATTACCCTGGATGATGGAGCCCTCAAGGATTGTGGAATGTGGAACCTTCTTGAGAAGTAGGAAGCCTTGGTAAAGGGCAGGATGCAGGGAGTGGCAGCAGGGATTCATGTCAGGTCAGGGCAAGTCAGGGAACCTGAGGAGAAACAAGAATGTCGCCAAGGGTGGTGCTCATCGAATGGATCAATTTCTGTTTATTTATTTATCTATTTCCTTACATGAGGACATACTTATTGATTTTAGAGAGAAAGGGGAAGGGAGAGGAGAGGGGTGGGGGGAGAGAAACATCCATTGGTTGCCTCATACATGCCCTGACAAGAACCGAACCCATGACATTTTGGTGTGTAGGACCATGCTTCAAGCTACCGAGCCACACTGGCCAGGGCTGCTGTTACTTATTTTTGAAGATGTTCTTATTCCTCTCACTAATGTTACCATTGGTAATATGTTTAAAAGGTTTGGGGGCATAAACATTTGAAATGTGAAGTTGGTCATATGTCCTATCTTCAAAACCTACAGCAAAGGGTTTTTGGAGGATCAGCTTGTTAGAGCATCCTGATGGCAGACTGTCGACATCTCGGTACTGTGCCCTTAGAGCGATTAGAGAGGGAGGGGGTTGGGAAAGTCCACGCTGATAAATGTCGGGTTGGTCTGGTCTTCTGAGTTGGGCACAAAATGTACCAAGTCTTGAAGGATGTAACCAGTGTAAATAATGATAGGAAAGGCTACTAAGAAAAATACTCTTCTTAATTATCTATTGATTTTTTTCAAAATGTTACCAGGCTAAATAGCCATACTTAATTGGCCCAGAGCAGATGAAGGTTCTTTTAGGCCAAAACGACTTTTGAAAAGTTTCAGGAAGTCTGATATTGAATCCATTTCAGAACATTTAAAAAATAATACTCCCCTCTACTTCTTATTACCCCAGTCACATTCACGTGCAAGTGCCTCATTATGCTAGCGTTGCTAGTACGATAATCTGTTCTGATTTAAGTTTTGTTGCAGTCCCCCATCCATTGTGAAATCATAGCAATTCATTCCAAAAGCTTCGCAGTGTTCAGAAAAGTAGGATGAAGAAATTGGAATTCACTTATGATCCTACCACTATCAATAATGTGTTTTTACCATTTTGATGTATATTTTTTCAGATTTTTTTCTATAGGGGTGTATGTGTATTACTAAAGTGGGCTCATAATATAAAATACTTATATATGAATATATGTACATAATACTAACTTTAAAATACTGTGGACATCTTTCCTCATTGATAAATATATAGTTCTATATTACCTTTCAAAGTGTTTTAGAAGTCCATTGTATAATTATGCCATAATTTATTTTTTAAAAATTCCTTTTTGATGGACATTTAACTTCAGTGGTATGCTGGTAAGTGTTCAACAACTGGTTCTTGGGAGGGGGAGCCCCGATTTGATCCCTGATTTCCATGGTATGTATGTATACCCAGCGCCATGGCTGATGTCCAGCTACCAGTATGAAGTAACTGAACATGGAGTAGTGAGGAGGTGTCACTGTGTGAACCAGGACACACCAGCTTCAGCACCACACTGCTATGGTTAAAGTTTCAAACAATGGATTTTAAGGACAGTTCCTTAAGAGAAGTATTGTTTAGATGCTAGACAGATTCTCAGCATGTTAAGAGAGACTGTCAGCTAGGGAAAAACAAAACAAAACATGCCTGCTATTGGCCAAAATGTTTGATTACCTATCAAACTCTTTTTCTTTCACTGCTTCTTTTAGTTTTTCAAAACTAACCTTGTACTTCGATTTTCAAAGATAATCTTTTAAAATATCTTAAATCAATATGTTGTTTTAAAGTAGTTAATGCATTTCCTGTGTCTTTGTGCATTTTGAAAATATTACTCTCTCCTCTACTTCATGGACCTTATCTTAGGTTGCTAATGTGTGTGTATTTGCTGGTGTGGGCTGGGGACTGCAGGCCATGCTTCTTCCAGGGAGCATCTGTAAATGTTTAGTGTCCATTTAATCTCAAAATATGTTTTAATATTCCCATGGATGCTTTGGTGTCTGGGAGCCAAAGAGGTAAGATGGAAAGAAACATGGCATTATCAGCAAGGTTAAATTATTGATAGACAAGAGAAAAAACATGCCCCTGGTAATACTGCCTGTCTTCTTGATTAAACACCCTAAGCTCTAAATGCTACGTTAGATATGAAAGGTATTTAGGTGGCCACTTTCAGGAGGAAATGGAGGGCTAATGTGTCCCTTTCTTTGTTCATGAATGAATGAATGGTGGAAAGAGTTGGTCAGCGGACAGCAGACTGATTTTTGAGGACAGTGGTTCTTATGCAAAACACTTTCAACAACCGATTTGGCTTGTACATGCAACTTTCTTAATGTCTTCATGATCATTCATTTGTTTTTTAACAGCTCCAAGTTTGAGAATTAACCTTGGGCCTCTAGACCTGCCCACCCTTGTTTTCTTCCATCCAGGCAGCAGTGGGATGCGTTCATTTATCCATTGTAGCAAGTGCACAAATAAGATGTATTGCTTTGGAACTTGCGAAGAGTTCTTGGCCAGCAAGGAAATGGAAAGTTCAGATGCGACTTGCAAACAGGACCCACTATTTGCACACTTGTAGCTCTGGCAGTTAATTATATCTCTCCTTCAAGATCCTGAGAGGGCTCGGGGTGAAGGCAGGGTAGGGAGTGTCAAAATCATGTCAAGTTCCAAATTTGCAGTGATGATGAGCAGTCATAGGTGTCTTGGCTAAATAACTTTTAATCTTATTTTAGTTAAAACAAATTAATTCTTTAAAATTTCCCAGGGAAGAAAATTGGTACAATAGTCAGTACCTTTTTGATTCTATTGTACTGGGCATTATGAAAGGCACTTTATGTTTAATTCTAATACCAACTCTAGGAAACACTTAAATGCTCTTCATTTTATTAGTAAAGACACGGACGTGAAGAGGGTTTAAGCAATTCATCTAATGTCCTACCATCTGGTACATGGCAAACCAGATTCATACCTGGTCACCTACATTCTGGAGCCCAGTGTACACTTCTACCTGTCACCTGGGGACACTGGAGAAGGGGCGAGCCAGGCATGTGTCCACCATTAGAAATGTAAGAGCCATGAGGCATCCTCAGTACCTAGTTCCGGCTTATGGTACAGATTAAAAAAATATATATGTATAATTTAATATAAATACTATATATATATAGTATAAACATCTTTATTGGTCACTATGAGTAGGGTTTTTCCCCACTTTTATTCCATTTACATAATAATGGAGATTATGTACTAAGCTGTCTGTAGTGACAAAGAGGACGTGAATAAAAAGATGCTTTCAGCAACAGCAGAGTATGCAGTGTGTATGTCAGTACCAGCAGGCTGGAGAAGCTTTAGCTTTCTAGGACCCTCCACATAGCTGCTACTGGCCTTGGACTAGTGAAACGAGTAATATGAAGTAGTGGGAATGTTCTCGCCTTCATTTAACAAATATTTCTCGAGCCCTTCTTTGTCAGGAACTCTGCTGGGACTGAGAATGTAACAGAGAACAAAATGGCTAAGACCCTGCTTTTGTGGAACCCATTTTCTGTCTCCAGAAAATGAAATGGAACATCAGGAAACTGAGAAGTATAATGAACCCGTCCCTGTGTGCCCGCCTCAAGAGCTCTCTCTCCTCAGTATTGTCCTATTTTGAAGCAATTTGTAGATATTATTTCACTTCGCATATCTTTCAATATGTGCTTGTAAGAAAGAAGGATTTTAAAAAATGTAAAGTTAAAAAAATTAGCTTAATACCTTAGTCACCCAACATCCAGTCAATGTTCAAATGACTAATTATCAAATTAAAATAGATTTTTTTCTTTGTTTGAATAAGGATCTAAATAAGATCCCCGTTCTGTGATTGAATGATTGGTCCTTTGTGCTTCTGGTTATCTGTTAAGTTCCTTCTCCATTTCCCCACTCCCACCAAGTCTCCCTCTCTTTGCAGTTTAGTTTTAAAGAATGTGGGTTGTATGCTGATTAGTTTCCCACAATGTGGACTAGCTGGTCCGCCCTCCCATGTCAGTTGACATGTTTCTTGATTATCAGTGTTTCCTGTATGTTGGTAGGTACGGATAGACACTTGCTACCTCCTTCTTTGGGTGAATGGAAAATGGAGTGATATGGTCCGGTTGAGATGATCCCCTTGAAATGTAAAAATGAAATTTGAAAAAATAATAATTGTCTCAGGGTTTGTTAACTTATGGCAGCCATCATTCCCCTGGCGCATGCCTCGGTAAAGTTTGAATCTCCTTATTATTATGTACTGTCCACTCTGTCCTCTTAGCTGCTTGTCTTAAATTTTGCTCCAATCTGAATATGCTAAGGCCCAGGGGCACCAAGAAAACCCTTTGCCCAAGTAAATTAATCACAGTTTATCCCACATTTATGTTGCAGTGGTAACCTGTTTTAGCTTCATACAAGAATCAAGTCTCTTATTGTATAACATCTGGGAAGGCTGGTGCGGGGTAAACAGTGGAGAGTGGTACACACAGGAGTGAGTGTTGCCTATATGGAGCTCACAGACAAGGGTAGAGGGCGCCAATCATATGACCATATATACTGTAGCCAATGTGCAAGAGCTCTCAGTGCCTGAAATGGTGCAGGGGAATGACCTAGTCCTAGAGAGTCCATAGAAGGTCCCAGGATCCCCCAGGGGCCCTGGTCTACACTTTGAGAATCACTGGTCTAGATCATTATGTTTGTTTCCTTAAATTCTGAGATTCTGTGGTTCTAAGATTCTGCTGCAGAAGCTTAGACTACTTAAATTCAGTGTGTAGATCAGGAGTTTGTAACCAGCACCCACTTCCTTATCTTCCAGCAAAAAGCCTTTTAGATTTATATTGAACCACCATACCCCCTTCTTCTGCTGATTTGACCTCTCAGCTTCTAGGGTGGGCATGTGGCATAAGACTTGGCAGAGAGTCCCATCTCCTTGGCTGTATTGATTGATTCAGAGATGGGCCTGTGACCCAATCAGAAGCAATGAGAGCTTTGTTGATGCAGTAGGAAAAAACGTAGTGCCTCCTTTCCTTTGAACCCGAGATGGTGTTGGCCAGGAGCCCCTCACTCCATTGTACCACCATATAGCTCCTGAGAATGGAGCCCCCAGAGATGAAAGCAAGACAGTCTTTATGGTGCAAACTGTACCTCCTGACTCAAGCTGTGCCATGTTGTTAAGTGACATGTTAGTTATGTTATTTGCATAAGACAAGGTAGTTCCTAGGGTAAGAAGGCTTGAGTTAGTTTGGCTTTGATTTCCTGTTTTTTAGAAACCAAAGAATCCCAACTGATCTGGATGCATTTGGGGGTCCATACATGGGCTTCAGAAATTTCATTCAAGCTTTTGTGAAACTCAGGAGGCATGACCCCATAGCCTCATGACCCCAAAAGGTTAAGGACTCCTGATGTTTCTGAGTTAAAGTGGAAGCTGTACTCTCGACTTAAAGAAAAAAGATCACTACTCCATCACTACCCCTTCTACCCAGCCCCCCGACCCCCACCCCCCCAGCCCAGGACATGGAGGATGACATCACAGTGTAACTGGAGGACAAACCTCACGTGTCAGTGCGCAGGCTTCTACACCTGTTCCCATGTGTCACATAAGCACCAGAGACCCATCTCCAAGGATCTCCCAGAAATGGTAATTTTATGCAGTGCAAGCTAAAAGCAGAAAAAGAATTGTTACGTAAATAACACTACCTTCAAGTGTGGGTTTTGTTTTTCCCTCTCATTTTGAACTACTTGTTTGTACAGCAGTAAAGATTTGTTTCCGTTCAGGTGCTGATTGTTGGACATTCTGGTGGGTCTGTTCAAAGGTTAATCAACTGATTAATAAATTGCTGGGATGGTGCCCAGAGTGGTCCAGTGGGATGCTTCTTGAGTGATATACCTATGCACATGCGGCGTGGATGCTTAAGATACTTAATTCTGCTAAACAGTTTCTGTATGGATACGCAAGCTGCCTTTATTCTCTGACTTTGCTTTTTGTTGTGTAATGCTGGGGTAGACTCTATCGCATTGATGGAATCAACATTGTGAAAAAATGAGTTTACTTGGTTCCGGGGATCTCTAATTCTGTCCTGCCACTGAGCATGTGTTGATCACTAGAACGAGGAATGTGAGGGTGATGGGGTGGAGGCAGAATGCATAAAATGTAGGGCAGCTAATTTAGTAATTATAAAATAGCTCAAACCCCATGTTCCCTTGTTGGGGAGCATATACATTGTCAGTAAAGAATGATGGAAATATATATATTTGAATGAATTGGTAAATGGATATGTTTTCCAGCATGAATTAAGTTGAATCAGCATTATTGATTTTACATTGAGCACATTAAACTGCGTTCTGGGAGGCAATCTGCAGGAGTTTTCTGCTTTCTGGCTTCCTCCCCACTCCAATCTCCTCTCTCCCAGCTGCCAGAACCATTGTCCCATAAAACTCAAGTCTGGTTCCACCACGCTATCCAGATAAAAGTCAAAATGCCTGAACAAGAAGTACAAGGCCTTCAGTGGTTACCTCTGTTCATTCTCTGGCCTCATCTTGAACACACTGCTCTCCCCTTGAGCTCACTGAACGTTGTCTTCCTCTTCTTTTAGTGCTGTGCTCACTGCCAGGTAGTAGTGCATGTCATTTTGTGGGCCAGTGATGCTCTTAACTTTTTTACCCTCTGCTCCTTTTCTTGGCCAACTTAAATTCATGTGGTGGGTCACATTGTTCTAGAAGGCCATTCCTCACTCCCACATCTGGGTGGGACCCCCACGAAAAGTTCTGACAGTACCCTGTACTTACTCCCTTTATTGCCTTTATCAGCCCTTATTCAGCCATAAATCTGCGTATTGTTCCATCAGACCATGAAACTTACCAAGTTCATTACCAGATCTGCAGTATCTGGTATGGTGCTTGACAAATGGTCCCTCAATAAATGTTTGTGGAATTAAATGTTGAGGATAGATGTACAAAATAACTACAAAACAGTGCAGTAAATTCTGTGGTAGAGAAACGTGTAAGAGAATCCATAGAGGATAAATTAACCCACATTTTCTAGACTTGTGCAGTGTTTCAGTAATATAGAATATAGTGTTAAAAGAATTAAAAGGCTCCGGTTCTTTCTACATTCTATTTAGAAAAGGAGAGAGAGACTGCCTCATAATTTCACTTAGTTGTTCTCTGATTGCAGTTAATTTGTTGTGTGTTTTGGTTTTCACTGTCTAACCAGAAAGGAACAATGAGAAGATAGGATCTCTTGCACTGGAAATGAGTATTTCATGCCAATATCACAGTCCAGGTTTGTTTTAGGATTTGCTTTTCTTTTTTATTAGACCATGTATCTTGTTCTAATGTATTTGCTATGCCATTTGCTTAAAAACACAGGCAAACTTTTTCTTTTAATGACTGTCATAAAAATGGTACTTACCAAGACCAGAGCAATGACCATTACTTAGAGGAGATGGAGTAGAATAGGCATAGTCCGGGAGTGTGTGTCCTCAAAGCAGCTGATGAACTGAGCCCATGTGACGTATTCAGTGTCATTGATCACTTTCCCTCTCACTTTTTTAATAGCCACTCAGTGGTTAGTCTGGCTTTGGTTTAGAAAATGGGAGGAAGTTCAATTTTATTATTGAGTTAATGAGAAGTATATCAGTAAGTTCTTTGGTTTCTTATCTCCAGACAATTTAATTTACCAGCTGAAGCTCTTGCTTGCTTTTAGATTGGTCCCATGCCCAGGTTTTAGCATGACTGTGTTGTAGAGATAAATGTAGAGTCATAGGTGATGTTTCCTTTTTGAAAGTGCTATTCAGAATATAATGTCACTTTAAATTATGGAGGGATTCACATGTATAATTAGCTAAGGCTTTTCTAAATTGAATTCAGATATCTGATGCAAAATTCAATAAATCTGAGACTTTTAAAATATCTTTTTATGGCAAAATTTAGGGAAACGCACACATTTCTGGAATTAGTCCACTGAGATGCAGTCTTATAGCCCAAATGAAGTGCACAGCTTGGCACACAGGCATGTAATATACCTGAGAATGTAAAAAGTTCTTATGATAATAAAAGTGAGATGTATTGATAGCTTTTCTAGATGGTAACTTATCTCTAAGCCCTTATATTCTTCAAGTGTGATTAGCTACAATATTAAAGATATTGGATGAATATATTTGTAATTGCTCTGTCATTATGTTATTAACTAATCCATTGATTTTCAACCTTCTTCATCTCATGGCACACATAAACTAATTACTAAAATTCTGCAGTACACTAAAAAATATATTATTTGTTTTGCTGATTTGCCAAAATAATTTGGTATAATTTTGATTGATTTACACACACACACACAAAATAATAGTGATTACTTACCTTTTTTGCTCCAAAGTGACTTTTTAAAAATCAGGAGCCTATACTTGTATATAAGAATTTCTGATACCAATAATTAACGAATCAGATGCAACCTTATTATACAACGTGACCAATAAGAAGCAACTCCATTATTATATAACCTATATATTTACGGTTCAAGGCAAGGTATTCACACAAATGACTATTGTTGTGTTGGCTGTTGTTATTTTTTATTTGACAGTCTAAGGCAGGGGTATCAAACTCATTTTCACCAGGGGCCACATCAGCCTCACAGTTGCCTTCAAAGGGCCGAATGTAATTTTAGGACTGTATAAATGTACCTACTCCTTAACTAGGGGTGAGGAGTTCAGCGCTGCCACTGGGTAGAAACAAGGTTGCTGGGCCAGATAAAACAAGGTGGAGGGCCGGATTTGGCCCGCGGGCCTTGTGTTTGCCACCTGTGGTCTAAGGGAAAAGAGGTTAGTGCCCTTGACTAAATAGTCAGGTATTGTATGTTCTAAAAATTCTTCAGGCATACCAGTTAAAAATCCCTGAATTAACCCATTGAATATATATTTAGAGAATTGAAGTCATGTCAAAGATTTATGAGTGCACAATTTCTCACATCCTAAATTCATTTCTTTGCATTATCATTATGATACGGTATATATGATGGTCATGGCTAGCAGCTGGTAGTAAATCTGTACAGTTAGCTTTATACGGAGAACATTAAGAATGATCTGGAAGAGTTGGATCGTCAAAGCATTTCTGGCTGAACACATTTGACCTATTTCAAAGGCACTGGTGATTTTTTCCCTCCTAGCTACTCACAGTACCTGAATCATTAATAGAGCTCCGTTTTGGAGAAATGGTCCTGTTAGATACTGACAGTAAGAGCTCCTCAGCTTTGCCTCTTGGCTTACAGTCGGCATCCCTCTTCACCCCTTTCAAACCAGCGAAGTGAGGCCCACTGATGTCCAGTATGATAGCCACTCTTTTCATGTGGCTATTTAAATTTAAATTCATTAAAATTTAATTAAATTTAAAATCCATTTCCTTAGTCACGCAAGCCAGTGTAGCTAGTGACAACCATTTGGACAGTGCAGGTTATCGAGTATTTCCCTCACTGAAGGAAGTGTTTTCAGACTGTGCTGCTTTAGAGCGTTCCAAAACCTCATTTGCTCACTTAGCTTCTTCTATTAACATTTAAGTTTGGCCTCAAATCCTTGCAGGTGTGGTCTCTAACCATGACTCTACACAAGCATCTCCCAAGTAGTGTTTAAAAATCCCTGTACTCAAGCCAGTTGAAATCAGAATGGCTTGTGTGGCGGGGGGGAAGTTCCGGCACCAACATTAAAAAACTTCCCTTAGCTATTCCAGTCATGTGCTAACACCATTCTAGGTAATAGCATTTTATTTCTTTGATCTACAAATCATTGTCTCTTGAACTTGGTACACCTGTCTTTTTTCAAACTACTTCCTTTGGAACCTGCTTAGAGAGAGACAATAGAATATAATGTCTTGGGAGCTGAGTGACCCTGGATTCTGACTCTTACTGGCTGAGTGACTTTTAGGTAGTTACTTAACCAATTTGAGCTTTTGCTACTTCATGTGTAAGATGTGGATAATAGTAGTACTTACCTTGGAGCATGTGAAGATTAATTAAGGTAAGGTATATAAAACAGTTGTGACAGTTCCTGGCACATAAGCCCTTAATAAATATTAATGTGTTTATAATAAAATATATTTTATGATGCATAGAATAAAATATTTAAAATATATTTATAATAATAATTTTATAATATAAAATTCTTCCTAAGATAATATTACATGAATTGTCTTCCTGAATTTTGCCCTCTCTGTCAGGGAAATTCTTCTTACTGTATGCACTGGGAAATCAAGATGGGGATTTGGTACCAGTGTTAAATGAATGAGGATATGTTCGGGGCAGGAAGGCTTCTATACAGTCTGCTGTATCTACCACCAGTTGCTTACTCCACTTTCTTGGTTAACATGGTAGAGTTGCTGAATAGGATTGAATTTGAATGCTCTTAACAGGTGTTCTCTCTTGAGAAGTGACTAGGGTTGGTACCACCTCCATTCTTAGAGCAGTCAGCAACCGGTTGTTGACTCTGGCCTGCATTAGGCAAGACTATCTTATTCTCAGACCAGTGGGCCTAGCCTTATCAGATTTTGAAGCAAGAAACTCCTTTCCAGTTCCTAGAATCACTGAGACTTCCATGAGGTTGAAGCGAGAGGTTTTGATGGAGGGGCAGATGTCAACTCCTGCTGTTTAATGCTAACTTATTGAATGAACCGTTTTGTAAAGGGGCCTTGATGGCAGCAACTTGGCTGGGAACTGTAGCAGGTAGGACTTAGCGATATATCAGTGGATCTGTGGATTGATTTCCCCAAGTCAAAACTAAAATGCAGTTACATGTTATGAGCTTCATCCATCCTTTTCCTCTCTGTAAACACTAGTATTTTCTGTCAAAAGGAATGTTTTTATAAGCTGCCTATTAAAACGACAAGACTCTTAGCAACTGGTTATATAAATGAACCATTTTATGTCTGTGTTTTAAAATGATCACATCAAATTACTATAGAAATGAAACCTGAATTATCGTCATTTCTCAGAGACATAAAACTCTCCAGCCCTACTTTTCCCCATAAAGGCATCTGTAACATTCCATGATGCTCGAGTGTTCTTTGAGTACTTCTGTGACTGTGGGGAAAGGTGGCCTGTTGGGGTTGTTAGTGAGGATGTGCAATCGGTTAAGGAATGAAGTGCTTACTTCCTTAGGAACAAAAACAAAACAAAATAGAACAAAAAGCCTGTACATTTCGAAGAGGGCTTCTTTTGGGCAAGAGGTAATTTTTAACTCTCTATATAAAATACTTGGATTCATGGATGCCTAGGAGGATGTCTGAGCTGATGTTTGTTTCAATTGTTACATCAGTGGAAGTGAGGGATAACTACTCGCTAAATGTGAAACTCTAAGCTTTAGGCCAGATATATATTAAAAGTACTTCCAGTATGGAATATTGTGTATCGGATATTGAGTTAAAAACTTTTACATGGATTATCTCAATTAGTTTTATTACCAACCTAGGAGGGAGATTTTATCATTGTTTCTTTATGCAGATGGAATTGAGACAGTTACACCATATTTAAGAGTTTATTAGGAATGAAAACCTCGGTGTATGTCAGGAAAATCTGTGCCTTTAAGTAGTAGGTACTAAAGACCCACCCTTCACTGGAATCTACTAGGTCTTTGGGGAGCTAATTACCCTTTTCAGTCTTTATAATACATGATTTATAACAGATGCATAATAGTTTTTAGTACCCAACCATTTTTTGTTTCTTAAGCAATAGAACAGGGGTGTCAAACTCATTTTCACCAGGGGCCACATCAGCCTCACAGTTGCTTTCAAAGGGCCGAATGTAATTTTAGGACTATATAAATGTAACTCCTTAACAGTTAAGTGAGAGTGTGGCACTGCCACCGGGTAGAAACAAGGTGCTGGGCTGGATAAAACAAGGTGGAGGGCCGGATTCGGCCCGCAGGCCTTGTGTTTGCCACCTGAGCAATAGAATAATTTCATTACACCTAATTTTAGGTGGATGCCTAGTATGTAATGCACGGTAAATCTTGGATGAATGGGGAAGAGACCCATCCACTAGAACTCCCCGCTGTCTGCTGCAGGAGACCTTTAGCTAGATCAGCCAGTCCCTGAGCTTTTCAGAACAAAGTTTGAAGAACCCCGGGCTTAAATACATGCATGTGTATTTCTGGGAACCACTCCGCCATGATGGGACCCTTAGATGGTTGCCATTTTCTCCCTGTTCCAAGGCTATGTTATGGTTTTCCTTGTCTGGAACACCTGTGTTCCCCCAAGCACTCTGCATCTTTCTGATAATATCTGTAGGATAAATTTGTAGAAGTGGAATTGCTGGGCCCAAGATGATACATATTTTAATTAAGAGCACTAGAAAGTTTAAGACAAGTTACCTTTCTGCCGGTCAAGCTAGAGACTTTTTCTTCATCCTCACTATCATTCTGTAGTATATATTTTTTCCTGAATAACTGCCTATTTGATAGGCCCAAGTAGACTCTCATTGTTTCCATTTGATTCGTTGACTGCCAGTGAAGTTGATTATGGAATCCTATCACCTTTCTATTCCCTTTTTCACTCCCCTGTTCTCCCAAGTTCCTTTTGCTCAACTTCTGCTTGTGGGTAGTCATGCTTTGCTGCGGGATTTCTTCGGTTGGGTAGATGGTGAACAGTAAAGGGTCTTCAGTTGTTACAGGCCTCGCCCAGCCATGCTGGGTCCATCGAAGAGCTGAGAGGAATAGGGGTGTGAGTCTTGTTGAGAAAAAGAGAGGGGAGCTTGGAAAGCAGTCCCAGAATGCCATGCCTCTCACTCCTGGATTCTTTCAGAGAAATGAAGATATGTTCATTTCCTCAAGTGCCATTGTGATTTTGTATTTTTCTCTTTAATAAGTATAAATTGACATTTTTGTCTTTTAAAAAATGTAAACCAGTTTTAACCAGTCACTTTGTGTCATTAATTTTATATCTTCTAAAATAATTTTAGAATACAGAATGCCAAGTGCCATGGTTGACTCATAATTATCCCATGATTTTATTCAGTCTTTGCTCACAGAAAATGTTTTTATGGATTTAGAGTCATAGCATCATGTAACCAACCTCACCTCACCAGCTCTACTTGGGAGCACTGGGTCAAGAGCAGGTACATTATAATATTTTAATAGCATTAGTAACAGAAATTAGCATTTCTAGAACATCTACTTTGTGCTATTATATTGCACCTATGCTGAGTCAGAAATGAGAAAAGATTGGCCAGCCTGGCAGTGCATTATTATTTTCTCCTTGCACTTATGAAATATTTGTTACTTGTCTAGTGCAGTGTTTTCTGAAAGCTCTTCAGCTAGCTTGGCCTTGAGTTACAGAGATACACAGATGAGTTTCAGGCTGGATTAATTCAGAGATCATGAGATTACCATATTTTGCCATTTACAAGGTGCACTTTTTTTAACCAAATTTTTGAGGGAAAAATAAGGATGTACATTATACATGGGTAGTGCTGATTCCTTACCTACCTAAATATTTTTAATTCTTTTATTTATACTTATGCATTAAAAGTGTAACTCTAGAAAGCAATAATGATATCTGTATGCAAAATATACCCTGTAATATGATAATTGGTTTTGTTTCTAAGTATAAATACATAAATAATTGAATTAAAAATTAAAATGGAAGATTTTTTTCCCCTGAAAGTTTGGGCCCAAAACATGGGTGCATATGATACATGGGAGTGCATTATACACAGCAAAATACGGTAATTTTTCCCTCCCCTCTCCTGTAACTAGAAGCCAAGCTAACCATTTATT